>JAVXUO010000672.1:0-175170 GCA_033065855.1 Escallonia rubra
CAAGCTTTGATACAAGAACCTTTCAATGAAGAAATGTGTACAAGATTTCACTCTCAATAAGTAGATGAGTACAAGTTAAAGTACTAGAACAAGAGAGATGAGTGTATGATGACTTATGAAAGTGTATCTCTCTCTAATGTAAGCTCACAATAAATGTTATCTTGAAAAGGATGAGAAATCAATGAAAACAAGAGAGATTTGAACAATTGCTTTGATCTTTGAGAATATAAAAGATAAGAGAGCTTTGAATGCAATTGATGAATGAAAACAATGCCCAAGATGAGTATTTATAGAGGTGGGAATAAATATGACCGTTTGGAGTTAGGTAGGGCATTAAATGCGCCAAACGGTAAATGCAGTCGACTGCAATGCACCATTGCAGTCGACTGTAACCCAAAAGTAGCCGTTGGAAATTCAAATTTCCAACTTGCAGTCGACTGTAATCCATTGCAGTCGACTGTAATAGGCTACTGGAAGTATTGCAGTCGACTGCATTCCAATGCAGTCGACTGCATTCCTGAAAATGCAGTTTCCTTGTTTTTAAAGCATGAAAAACTTTTATGCATGCAAGGGAAACCTATGGGCAAGTTCTAGGTATACAGTCATCGTAACGATCATCTCTCTATGTCTAGTTTACAAAGACGGAAATAAAAGCATGAAAACTTCAATCGACGAATTCCCTTTTTGATGCGTTCCGTTGAGAGTCTTTGACCGTGTTGCTCGTCTAATAATCCGTTTGCATGAGTATGAGATTGTTCCTATTGCTTCATCAACTCAATGCATGTTAGACAGCATAATCATCAATGTTAGTTATCATCAAAATCAAATATAATCCTAGGTTAAATAACCGTAGGGTTAACAATCTCCCCCTTTTTTATGATGGCAAACATTGATTCAAATAATATGAGATATATAAGATAATATGCGAAATGAAGCATAACAATCTCAATTATAAACCATAAGGGGTCATGAGAAGAAATCATGACAAAAAGCTCCCCCTATCTTAAGCAATATAGGGCTCCCCCTAACTTAAGTAATATATGCTCATATCAAGTCCACACAAATATGAATCAACAATATTTTCTCCCCCTTTTGACATCATTGAAAAAGGTCAAGGGTGTGTGTGAAAGTGATCAACTTATGTATCCATCCATGGATAATCAATATTGCCAACAAGGGCATTCAAACAATAAAAACATAAGTACTTGAATACCCATCAAAAGGTGTACAAGCACTTTTTACAAAGATAGCACAAATAGGAAGTGTAAAGGATTTTAGAAATATGAGTGTGTGCAAATCAAATGAGATTGAATGAATATCAACAAAATCAATAATTTTGAAAAGAGAAACATCAACCAAAGCATGCTTTAAGCATATTAAATAATGTTCAAGCATGAGAAGTGCAACTTGCATGATTAGCACAAGAGATATAACATTTAGTCACATAGGTGAAGACATGCCAAGTTCTCTTCTAAGAGCGGTAAACCTCTTCGAATCTAAAGGTTTAGTGAAGATGTTCGCTAATTGGTGATTTGTGTCCACGAAATCTAGAACAATATCACATTTTTGCACATGATCACGGATAAAATGGTGTTTGATTTCTATGTGCTTTGTGCGTGAATGTTGGATGGGATTTTTGGTCAAGTCAATGGCACTAGTGTTATCCAATAAGATAGGTATGTGATCATACTTGAGTCCAAAGTCCAAAAGGGTTTGTTTCATCCAAAGAATTTGTGCACAACAAGCACCAACCGCCATATATTCGGCTTTGGTGGTAGAGAGTGCAACCGAGTTTTGCTTTTTGGAACTCCAAGAAACAAGAGAGTGACCTAAGAATTGGCAACCTCCACTAGTACTTTTCCGCTCGGTTTTACAACCGGCATAGTCGGCGTCGGAGTAACCAATTAGGTCAAAAAATGAAGTGTTTCTAGGAAACCATAACCCTAAATCGTGAGTGCCCTTAAGATATCTAAGGATTCTCTTGACGGCAATCAAATGAGATTCCTTAGGACAAGCTTGAAATCTAGCACATAAACAAACACTAAACATTATATCGGGTCTACTTGCGGTAAGGTAAAGGAGTGATCCGATCATACCTCGATAGCGCTTAATATCAACATCCTTACCCTTTTCATCTTTATCAAGCTTTAATGAAGAGCTCATTGGAGTGTCAAAAGCATTTGATGCTTCCATGTCAAATCTCTTGAGTAGCTCTTTGGTGTATTTGGCTTGGTTGATAAAGATTCCATCCTTGCTTTGTTTGATTTGCAATCCAAGGAAGAAGGTGAGTTCTCCCATCATGCTCATTTCAAACTCCTTACTCATACAAGAAGCAAACTCTTCGCACAAGGATCCATTAGTAGCACCAAATATAATATCATCAACATAAATTTGCACCAACAATAAGTCATTGCCCTTAGATTTTATAAAAAGAGTGGTGTCAAGTTTTCCTCTTGAAAAACCATTTTCTAAAAGAAAACTACTTAGCCTTTCATACCAAGCTCTAGGAGCTTGTTTTAAACCATAAAGAGCTTTGCTAAGTCGGAAAACATGGTTTGGAAATTTTTCATGTTCAAAGCCGGGAGGTTGAGCCACATAGACCTCCTCCGAAATAAAACCATTTAGAAAGGCACTCTTGACATCCATTTGAAAGAGTTTAAAATCTCTATAGCAAGCAAAAGCTAATAGCATTCTAATAGATTCAAGTCTAGCTACCGGTGCATAAGTTTCATCAAAATCAATTCCTTCCTCTTGGTTATAACCTTGGGCCACTAATCTAGCCTTGTTTCTAACCACGACTCCGGATTCATCAAGTTTGTTTCTAAAAATCCATTTTGTGCCTATAATCCTAAAGTTTTGAGGTTTAGGCACAAGGGTCCAAACTTGATTTCTTTCAAATTGAACTAGCTCTTCTTGCATAGCAAGCATCCAAGATTCATGATGTAGAGCTTCGAAAAATTTCTTTGGTTCAATTTGGGAAAGAAACGCTATATTAACATGTTGTTGAAGAGAGCGTCGAGTTCTTACCCCACTCGAAGGATTACCTAAGATTTGATCGCTTGGATGATCCTTTTTGTAAGTCCAATCTTTTGGTAATTCTTGAGAGTTGTCCAAGTTTGAAGCATCATTGATTGCTTCCTCATTTCCCCCTTAAGAACTTGATTGTTGCTCCCTTAGATCAATTTCTTTGGGGTTGTCTTGAAGTGTTTCACTTATGTCCAAAGTTCTCAAGTCATTGTCCATGTCATCTACATTAACAATGTTAGTCCTCCGAAGAAAAGGATTAGTCTCATCAAAAGTAACATTAATGGATTCTTCAACAACCAAAGTACTTTTATTATAAACTCTATATGCCATACTATTATTAGAGTAACCAAGAAAAATACCCTCAAAGGTTTTGGAATCAAATTTGCTAAGGTGATCCTTGGTATTTAAAACAAAGCATTTGCAACCAAAGACTCTAAAAAAGCTCACCTTAGGTTTCTTATCATTAAAAAGCTCATAAGGGGTTTTTAACAAAAATTTTCGCAAGATAGCTCTATTAAGAATAAAACAAGCACAATTGACCGCCTCCGCCCAAAAGTATTTAGGTAAACCATATTCGTTAAGCATTGTTCTTGCCGCTTCTTGCAAAGACCTATTCTTTCTTTCGGCAACACCATTTTGTTGAGGAGTTCTAGGAGCCGAAAATTATGTGATATCCCAAAGTCATCACACAAGGCTCCTATTTTTGAATTTTCAAATTCTCTACCATGATCACTTCGAATGTTGGTAATCAAATAACCTTTTTGATTTTGAACACGTTTTGCAAATGAAGTGAACACATTTAGAGATTCATCTTTGGTAGCCAAAAAGAAAGTCCAAGTATAGCGAGAATAGTCATCAACAATAACAAAACAATATGATTTACCACCAAGACTAGTAGTAGGGATTGGTCCAAACAAATCCATATGAAGTAATTGCAAGGGTCTAGAAGTAGATACCATTTTCTTCGGTTTGTGAGAGACTTTCTTTTGCTTACCCATTTGACAAGCATCACATACTTTATCTTTCTCAAACTTGATCTTCGGGAGACCCCTCACAAGTTCTTTGCTTGAAATATCCTTCAAATGCTCCATGTGCATGTGACCAAGTCTTCGATGCCAAAGCCAAGATGTTTCACTAATAGCACTAAGACACTTGACATCTTGGTTAGCTAAATCATTTAATTGAATGGAGTAAACATTGTTATCTCTACTACCTACCAAAATAGTTTCATTGTTCTTCAAGGATAGTATAGTGCATTGAGAAGCCTCAAAGATAACTTTAAAACCTTTATCACTAAATTGACTAATACTTAGCAAGTTATGCTTCAATCCTTCAACATATAACACATTCTCAATTGAATGTGGTTCCTTACCAATAGTTCCTTTACCTTTGATTTTTCCTTGAGAATTGTCACCAAAGGTCACATTTCCTCCTTCCTTAAGATCAATCGATGTGAAAAGAGATATGTTGCCGGTCATATGTCTTGAGCATCCACTATCAAGAATCCACTTCTTGCTACTAGATTTTGCTTTGAGACATACCTATAAACACAAATCAAGTAGTGACTTTTGGTACCCAAATTTTCTTAGGTCCTTGGATGTTAGTCTTGCATTTGTATTCTTGACCTTTCACAATCCACATTTTCTTTTTACCTCTAATAAACACAATTCTACAAGGCCAATGATTAGTCGTATGCCCTTTCTTGTTGCACCAACCGCAATGTGTAAAAGGTGTACAATAGTTCTTTGGTCGTTTTATAAGAATATTCAACCTAGCTTGTTGTTGCAACACTTTAGGAGACATGGCGATGGGATCTAATCCAAGACCACCTTTGTTTAGGCCAATTCTTTGGCGTCCAAGCATGAAATCCAAATTGTTTTGACCATCAACAAAATTTTCAAGACATTTTCTCAAATCACAAATCTCAATTTTTAAATATTCATTTTGTTTTTCTAAAGCCAAAGTTTTGGAAGAGATTTGTTTTGAGCTAGGAGTGTTAACAAGTAATTCAACCTAATCGTTATTCACACGCTCTACATATAAATGGCTAGACATGCATTCATTCTTGGCATGCAACTTATCATTTTCCATTAAAAACTTCTCAATTTTCTTATTAGCTTCAAGGAATTTCTTAGACAAAATAATATTTTTCTTAAAAATTTTCTTGGATTCCTCATATAAGCTATCATAAGCATCGTCAAAACTTTCATTATCACTATCACTACCGGAAGAAGAGCTTACCTCATCATTTTCCATGAAGCACATATTTGCTTGATCATTCTCTTCATCACTTGAATCAAAATCACTCCATGTTGAAGTATGTTCGGCATTCATTGCTCTTTCCTTTTCCTTGTTCTCTTTCTTAGAGAATTGTGTTCTTTTAGCTCATACATCTCTTCTTTCCTTCTTCTCCTTTTTGTAGATAGGACAATCCATCTTCATGTGTCCCGGCTTGTGGCATTTGTAGCAAAGCCTCTCTTCGTTGCTAGCATTTTGTTGCCTTCTTCCGTCATTCCTTCTAAATCTTACGAACTTCTTGAAGTTCTTTGCAACCAATGTCATATCCTCTTCATCAAATTCTTCATCATCATCACTTGACTCAAGGTTTGAAGATGAAGCTTTAAGAGCAATTGATGTAGGCTTCTTCTTGACGTCCTCTTGATCAAAGGTCTTGAGTTGCATTTCGTACGTCATGAGTGAGCACATCAATTCATCAAGAGGAAAGATGTTGAGATTCTTTGATTCTTGGATGGCGGTGATCTTCGCATCCCAAGCTCTTGGTAAGTACCTAATCACTTTTCTTACTAGATCACCATTAGTGAATTCCTTACCCAATTGCTTCAAAGGGTTCACAATGTTAGTAAAACGAGTATTCATATCCGTAATAGATTCATTTGAAAGAATATGGAATAACTCATAATATCTAAACAATAAATTCATCTTGGAGTCTCTAAGAAGAGAAGTCCATTCATGAGTGACTTGAAGCGTATCCCAAATACTCTTAGCGGAATTACACATAATGACTCTATTGAGTTTATTAGTGTCTAAAGCACACACAAGACAATTTTTCGCTCTAGCATTCATACAAATCATCTTCTTGTCATGATCACTATACTCCGATTTGGATTTAGGTTCTTCAACCTTGTCAACCACTTTTATCGGAACGAATGGGTCATTCTCAACAATATCCCACATCTCATAGTCTTGAGATTCTAAGTAGATTTTCATCTTAACTTTCCACACACTATAGTTGGTCCCATTAAACAATGGAGGCCTAGTGGTAGAACTTTCCTCCATACCCCCAACATAAGCCATGATCGATTAACTCTCTTGGCGTTACCCAATATAACAAGAGCCGAGGCTCTGATACCACTTGAAACCAATAAAATAACCCTAGAGGGTGGGTGAATAGGATTTTAAGACTACTTTAAAAATTAACAAGCAACAAACCTCAATCTCAATAACTCAAATAAACAAACAACCAATCTCAACACAAATGTAAAATGATAAAGTAAAGAGAGAAGGGTTTAGAGATACTTGACAAGGAGAATTAAATGGTTCGGCTTGATATACCCACAAGCCTACGTCCACCCCTTCAAGGAAGTCCTTTGAAAGGCCCTAGAATCCACTAGTATGATCTTCTTTACGGGTCAAGATCGAACCTCTTACAATCCCTTGATGCTATGCCCACATCAAGAACAAGCTTTGACAAACCCAAAGCTCCAAAGCTTGACAACCCCAAGCTTTGATACAAGAACCTTTCAATGAAGAAATGTGTACAAGATTTCACTCTCAATAAGTAGATGAGTACAAGTTGAAGTACTAGAACAAGAGAGATGAGTGTATGATGAGTTATGAAAGTGTATCTCTCTCTAATGTAAGCTCACAATAAATGCTATCTTGAAAAGGATGAGAAATCAATGAAAACAAGAGAGATTTGAACAATTGCTTTGATCTTTGAGAATATGAAAGATAAGAAAGCTTTGAATGCAATTGATAAATGAAAACAATGCCCAAGATGAGTATTTATAGAGGTGGGAATAAATATGACCGTTTGGAGTTAGGTAGGGCATTAAATGCGCTAAACGGTAAATGCAGTCGACTGCAATGCACCATTGCAGTCGACTGTAACCCAAAAGTAGCCGTTGGAAATTCAAATTTCCAACTTGCAGTCGACTGTAATACCCTACTGCCCAACTTGCAGTCGACAGCATTCCAATGCATTCGATTCTATTCCTGAAAATGCAGTTTCCTTGTTTTTAAAGCATGAAAAACTTTTATGCATGTAAGGGAAACCTATGGGCAAGTTCTAGGTATACAGTCATCGTAACGATCATCTCTCTATGTCTAGTTTACAAAGACGGAAATAAAAGCATGAAAACTTCAATCGACGAATTCCCTCTTTGATGCGTTCCGTTGAGAGTCTTTAACCGTGTTGCTCGTCTAATAATCCGTTTTCATGAGTATGAGATTGTTCCTATTGCTTCATCAACTCAATGCATGTTAGACAGCATAATCATCAATGTTAGTTATCATCAAAATCAAATATAATCCTAGGTTAAATAACCGTAGGGTTAACAGTTTATAATTCAGATTGTCATGCATCTTTGCGTTTATTATCTTATATATCTCATATTATTTGAATCAATGTTTGCCATCATCAAAAAGGGGGAGATTGTTAACCCTACGGTTATTTAACCTAGGATTATATTTGGTTTTGATGATAACTAACATTGATGTTTATGTTGTCTAACATGCATTGAGTTGATGAAGCAATAGGAACAATCTCATACTCATGCAAACAGACTATTAGACGAGCAACACGGTCAAAGACTCTCAACGGAACGCATCAAAGAAGGAATTCGTCGATTGAATTTTACAACGCTTTATTTCCTTCTTTGTAAACTAGACGTAGAGAGATGATCGTTACGATGACTGTATACCTAGAACTTGCCCATAGGTTTCCTTTGCATGCATAAAAGTTTTTCATTCTTTAAAAACTAGGAAACTGCATTTTCTGGAATGCAGTTGACTGCATTGGAATGCAGTCGACTTCAACTTGGGCAGTGAGGTATTACAGTCGACTGCATTGGAATGCAGTCGACTGCAATACTTTCAGTAGCCTATTACAGTCGACTGGATTGGAATACAGTCAACTGCAAGTTGGAAATTTGAATTTCCAAGGGCTACTTTGGGAATACAGTCGACTGCATTTACCGTTTGGCGCATTTAATTTCCACCTAACTCCAAACGGTCGTATTTATTCCCACCTCTATAAATACTCATCTTGGGCATAGTTTTGATTCATCAATTGCATTCGAAGCTCTCTTATCTTTCATATTCTCAAAGATCAAAGCAATTGTTCAATCTCTCTTGGTTTTCATTGATTTCTCATCCATTTCAAGAGAGCATTTATTGTGAGCTTACATTTGAGAGATATACACTTTCATAAGTCATCATACACTCATCTCTCTTGTTCTAGTACTTAAACTTGTACTCATCTACTTCTTAAAAGTGAAATCTTGTACACATTTTTTCATCTAAAGTTTCTTGTATCAAAGCTTGGGGTTGTCAAGCTTTGAAGCTTTGGGTTTGTCAAACCTTGTTCTTGATGTGGGCATAGCATCAAGGGATTGTAAGAGGTTCGATCTTGACCCGTAAGGAAGATCATACTAGTGGATTCTAGGGCCTTTCAAGGGACTTCCTTGAAAGGGTGGACGTAGGCTTGAGGGTATATCAAGCTGAACCATTTAATTCTCCTTGTCAAGTATCTCTTAACGCTTCTCTCTTTACTTTATCGTTTTACATTTGTGTTGAGATTGGTTGTTTGTTTATTTAAGTTATTGAGATTGAGGTTTGTTGTTTGTTAATTTTTAAGTAATCTTAAACCTATTCACCCCCCCCTCTAGGGTTATTTTATTGGTTTCACTTTGTTATGAGAAAATTTAAGAAAAAAATCGTCCAGCGGTGTCAGATGCTTCTTAGTAGAGTATTAGATTAATATTGATATTCCTTACATGGACTATACCATCACCAGTTGTTAGATCAACTTCGTTGTTAAGATTTAAGAACATGAATATGGATGCTTCCAAATCGACAGCTCAAGGAAGACCTCTCGTATATCATGTTGGTTATCCATATTCTGTTGTAACTCTTTAGAAGTTGATTTTCTATAAAATTTACTTTTACAGGTGAAGGAACTAGTAAGCCTTCAGCATCGGAATGTGTGACACCCTCAACCCACGTGATGTCACTGGAGCTAAGATGCAGATCTTGTCTACATCATACCCTTGTTGCAAAATACAGAGCAACTACATCATCAACATCATTAATAACTCTGATACCACCTTGCGACACCCTCAACCCTAATGACACCACCCGAGTTGATTTGCTTATCACAATCACAACATAACCCTGTGTGGAATACAAAGAAACTAAAGCTTAATATATCATTAATAGACGCTCAAAAAATGCATCCTTACAAAAAATTTCTTAAGCACATTTAGCTAGAATATAGCGAAAGTTTTAGCACACAACATCTACAACCAAAAGCACGGTTGTCACCGTTCTCTTCGCCTTAGAGCAAGTTCTCATTTCCCTTTCTAGAAGTTTCTCCTTGATCAATCTTATAACCTGAAACAACACAGATAAGGTTGAGCGCAAATCGTTCAGTAAAGACAACATGAGTACTATCATGTACAAGTGATTCGAAAGTCTCGAAGGAATAACGAGCATCTCAATGATAACAATGAATCAAGAATTTAATAATAAGTTCATCATCAACATAACTTGTCAAACGGTCTTTTTTCCGTTAGACTGAGCGGCTTCAAGGCCTAACAAAAAAACATTATTTCCACCTCCTCATAGACAAGGCTGACTGACTAACTATACAAGTGGAGACAAAATCAATAACAACAAAAGTACACATCAATGAAATACAAGTAATTGAAATCATTAATATCCAACAAAATCAATTGTAATGCAGACTCAAACTAGACTCGACCAGTCACAATAGACTCTAGCGCCATACCTTCTTTCTGCCATCCTCCTCATTATGATGTTGTTATACGAGGTGTTCATCCCTTATTTTTGCATGTGATCAAATTGCACAGGCCATCATCCTCGTATTGATGTCCCGTTATACAGGGTGTCCATCCCTTATTTATGCCAGTGATCAAATTTCACAGGTCATCCTCCTCATCTTGATGTCCTGTTATACAAGGTGTTCATCTCAGTCTCATGTACTTAAAAGAAACACTGTCATCAAGAAGGGAACTCATATAGAGCATTTGTCCTTAACCGTGTTACAACTAAACAAAAGGGTTTCATCAACGAGGCGGACTAAGAGAAATTATTCCACCTTACGTCCTCAACAGGCATAACTCATGCAAGAAATACTGAGTCACAAGATCAACCAGTGTTCAAACATAAAAACATGAGTTCAACATAAGCATCATCAAAAGCACCCCTCTTACGTAAAATTACCAAAACAGTCTTCCCGTAGAAAAAATTATTAGAACATCCCTACAGTATATGAATTTACCCAAAAGTACCTCTTATAGGTAAAATTACCAAAATACCCCCTCTTGGTGGGAAATTACCAAAAACACGCCCTAGTGATTTCCGCACCAGAAAAAAAATCTAAAAATAAATTAAAACACTGTTTTGAGTACCCTGAAGTTATTTTTGGGCTAAAAGGTGTTTTAGAAAATTTTTACCCAAAAATTCCGAACCAGTGTTCGGACTGAGTGGTTAGAAGCCGGTTCCACAAAAAATAGCTATCGACTTTAAAATGGCACACAATTTAAGAAAATGAAACATCTCAGTAATATAAGATTTTCCTAAAATTTTATATTAAAATAGCTTGATTTGCTATATTAAATAATTCAAGAATTTCTTTTAATCGATACCCTTATTTAACGTCCTTAGCGGACATCGAAAAATATCAAAACTTTGCAGCTTACGTCTCATAAAAATAACGGGGGGGGGGGGGGGGGGGTGTTGTCACTATTTTAAACCTTGTCAGATTCTGATTCAAACTATTTATAAAAATTCATACAAAACTACTTAACCTAACCCCTTCCCCGCCCCCTTTAAATGACAATTACACTTGTTTTTCAAATCAATACACTCATTATTCCACCTAAATCACACACACTCTTCATCTTCTTCACACTGCCTAGACATACACATTTTACAAACACTGCTACTCTCGAACACACATAGCTACACCTACAACACACTATAACACATTAATACATATAAATTACACACACATACACATAATTACACACACTCGAAGCGCGCGCGCACTCACACACACACACACACACATTCAATGTCACTCAAACGCACACTGTTAGACACTCAAACACACACATACCCTTCGGCAACCCACTAAAAAACACATAAAACCTCGTCCAATTCCCTTTTACACAACACTAACACCACACATACCCAATTTACACTCACAATCACATATAATTCACTCACCCAAACACATACACACATGACAACACACACTAACACTCACTGTCACACTTTTGAACCCAGTACAGCAGCAAGGCTGCTGTTGTTTCTCCCCTGCCCCTTCATCCTTTTTCACGCACACACACACATGAACTACACACTCATACACACAGCCATGGAAACCTCTCTGCCATGTGACCAACCTCATACATAGAACACCCTAAACACACACCAAGCAGTGGTAAAACACACACACTTATTGAAGATACACACAAAAAAGTATAGAGATTACCCTTATGAATTCTCTCCCAATCTCTCTCATCTCTTTGATTTTTCTTACTGAATCTCCTTACTTCCCTTTCTGTTCTTCTCTGTTTCTGGTTCTTCTTTTCTATTTTTTTTCTTTTCTGCTTTTTTTTCTTTTATTTTCTCTCTCCCAACTTTCTTCTCTTTTAAATTCTTTAACTTCCATAAATATCCATTTATATTTTTACAATACAATCAGATTAGTCACACTTAAAATAAGTAGAAGGTGGCAATAGTATCTAACCTGGTTTCTAAAATCTTGACACATAATGCCATTGTTTCATAATTTCCAAAATAGCCTCAAAAGTTTCTAAAATTACAAATGACCCCAAAACTTTACTAAATTACATTTTGACCCCAAAATTATTTTAAGCTTTTATACTCTAGTAATACCCGATTATCACCCAAAATTATCGTCCGTTTATTTTTTAGAGCACATATGATTATTTTAAAAAGCTCAAAAAGTACCGGATATTACATACACCCTAGCCTATATTGTGTCCCATATAAAGTTCTCCTTGAGGTTATGCTTATTCAAGATAGATAAAGGTTCTCCTACATTTTGATGAGGTCGAAAAAAAAATGAGAAAAAAAAGATAATGGTCCATGCACCTTTCCGAGCTCTCTATATTATGACATAATATGTTCATTTCCCTGTTGGCTTGATTCTTACCCTTCAGTTTCACATCTCACAAACCTATGTGTTCACCTCCTTGTGGCCTGATGAGGACCCACTAATCTTCATGACCTATCTGGCCTACCCTACCATGTATGGCAACCATGCTCTGCATCATTGTTTGGTATATTTGCCACCACTTCAATGATTATACGAGAAGCCTTATGACTTTATCATGTGCCCTCCTCTCATGCACTTGATAGTCATGTATTTTTTCTCAGCATAATCGTACACATTGATTTGTTAGCTAATCATAGGTCTGGACTCTATCAGCCTCACAGATTATACAGTTCCACAACATACACATCAACCTCACAATTCATACACTGCCGTACATCATCACTATCCACCTTTTTTGGGCCCAACCTTTTCATGGTAGCCTTGAAGATTCAAGCCTAAGTGTTTAAGTTAGGAACCAACTTATTCTGTGAAGTTTCATGACATTTTAAGGATGTGGAATTAAAATGTTTTTGATAAAAAAATTTGGTGGTCGTCCATTTTTGTGTGGAGATGGATGTAACAACAAAGTAGGCACCATTTCCTTAAATTCTAAAACACAAATGAAAAATCTCAAAGGGGGTCGGTTGATTTATCATAGTGTGGCAGTCAAAGTGATTTTCAATTCAAACATGCTCTTGAATTGTGATAGGATATTATCTTCGTCATAGGTTTTTTTTGTAGATGTCCTTAGAGGTTTCCCTTGCGATCCACCTTCCACTATGGTCATGTAGAGTCAACCCTGCTTACGTTTTGTTCTAGGGGCTTCCTATGAGTCCCTCCTCCCGATAGTTGTAATAGAGGTTCTTCTTCTGATCCCTTTCCATTAGGTTTACGTAGAGTCAACCCTGCTTACATTTTGGTCCAGGGGATCCCTGTGAATCCCTCCTCATGACACTCATGATGGTGTCAGTTTGTCTCTAGTCCATTACATGGTCGGTCTTGTCTATATGCATTTCATCTAGGGGCTCCCTAGAAGTCCCCTCTCACGACAATCAGGATAGTGTTTGTCTATTTCTCTTTCTTGTGCTCACCTAGGGGCCCCATATAAGTCTCATTTCACGGCAGTCGTGATAATATCTGTCATTATCTAGTTTATTTCGTAGTCACTATAATCTGCATGCATTTTGTCTAAGGGCTCCCTGTGATTCCCCTTTCACGATAGTCGTGATAGAGTCCGTCGTTCTCCAGTTCATTGCATAGTCAACATTCATCTTATACATTCATGTCCAGGGGCTCTATGAGATTCTCCTATCCCGACACTCAGGGTCAGTGTCTTTACCTTGTCTTAGTCTAGGCTATAGAATTTCGTCTCATACCCTTAGTCTTTAAGAAGAAAAAAGAATAAAAATTCATATAATAAAAAAAAATTGAAAAATAAAAAGAAAATAAAGTATAATCCTTGCTGTGACTTTTCAGTCACGCTCATATCTTTTCTTTTTCTAGTTCCAGTTTTGAGTCCGAGGGTATTTCAACCCTCTCTTTAGGGCAATACGTGAGAGTCACGTATAGTCTTTTTTTTCTAAATCCATGTCAAACTACATTTGGCTTAATCTCTTTCGGATGAGGGTATGTAGGTAACCTCTGTAGGGTGCAGCCATTTCCCAGCCCAAGTCTGTGTCTAAACGTAGGTAACCCTCAATTCAGGTCAGTACGTGTAGGTTCGTACTATCCCTATTTTCCCGATCCAGATCCAGCCTGAAGGTATTATACCCTCCGTCCATGTTAGTACGTAAAAGTCACGTGCAATCTCTTTCCTATTCCCAGTCAAAGTCTATCGCTAAAGGGTAGAAACCCTCAGTCTAGGTCAGTATGAGGATGGCATGCCTTCTTATCCGAGTTTTATCCTTAGTCCATCTCTGGTTCAGTTAGCGTATCCATAAAAATTCATGTGCGCCCCTACAGATACCTTTCTTTTAGTGTCAAAGTGCCCAACCGGCTCCGATTTTTGCACATGAGTCTTTTATGTGTGTGCCTAAATGTCCATCCGTTTTTACACGTTGTTGGCTCCGACATCTACACATGAAGCATCTAATCGCTACCAAGCATCGATGGCTCCGATTTTCACACACAAGTATTTTCTGTGTGCCTAAACGTCCATCCATTTTTACGCTTTGTTGGCTCTGACTTTGAACGACACCTCTTTTCTAAACTTTGTTGGTCAGATTCCTTTCCAGGGGTGCATAGGAAGCCTTAGAAAGGTTCGAACTCATGTTTGTGTGTCTTTGAGTCAGTTTTGAGTCATGTGGTCTTTTCCATATATCCTTACTACAAAAATGTGTTATTTTACGGTGATATTTGCTCGCATGTGAGCTCCCTCACCAAGGGCTCTGTAGACACCCTAATTTTTTAGTTTTATTTTTTTAGTCATTTATGTTGGGCTTTATTAATAGATAAAGTTTATTATTGAATGTTGGGTGCAAACCTGATAACAAGTCATAGGCCTTATTTTCTTTATTCAGCTTAGTCAGTCTAGTATGTCCAGTCAGTTTAGCTTAAATTAATTAGGCCTGCTCCATTGGATAACTAGCATAGTTAGTTAGGGTTAACCCAAGTTAGGTTACAGTAAAGAAAGAAAGTTTGACTTGGAGACTTAATGGTCAATTTGAGAGACAAAGTGATTGGTGTGAATACGAGAAGAGTTTCTCAAATCTGATATTATCCTTGACAGTTAATCAAGATAATTACTATTTTTGGACATGATAATGTCCAAAGTGTAGTAAAATATACAAAAATTTAGAGTAAACCGGGCGACTTTCGACTAACAGACCAGTTAGTTAACTTTTTTCAATCTGCTATTTTATCACTTATTCTGACTTATGTCCAGTCTTACAGATTGGTATTGCCAATCTTAACAGATTCTGCTACCCTGAGCACTAAAAAAAGGGCCCTTGGCTTTCATTTTTGGAGGAAAACCTTATTCTCTTCAAAGCTTGCGTATCATTTCTTTGTGAAGTGATATTCGTGCTCTCTTGAGAATTCAATCCATTCAAATTCACTTTAAAAAGTCTTTCTAGTCTTTGTATCGGATCATACTAAAAACATACCCGAGCATTCAAGGCAAGTTACTTCAAAAGGTAACTTTTTATAGTTTTTTAGCTTAGATAACATATAGATTATCTCACAATCCCGTAGTCGGATTTCAATTTTAAAAAATCATAAAGAGTCTTTTCTATTTATTTGTCTACGTCTAAGTCCCGAAGTGTAGACTACTTCCTGTAGGACCAGTATCGAACTACAATGGTTTTGATTCCCGTTAGTCCGACTGGATACGTAGGTCATTTGACGATCCGGTATGAGTTTAGGTCAAATAGAGTTTGTGTTTCTAATAAGTCTAGGAGTCCATCCTTAGCAAGTTGAGAGCATGACAATTTTCACAGCAAGAGAGCAATGCCTGATTCCATAATTGACCAATTACTTCAAGGAGTTATACAAAAGTTGATTTTCAAATTTAAGCCTAGTGGTCTATCTCGTTTGTACTTTTTCTTTGCACTTGGGGGTGGTGACTCACTATATTTTCAAGCGTAAAAATTAAATCTCCATTTCCTTCAAAATTAAAAGTCAAAAAAATCTAATAAGAGAATTTGGTTTGAAACTCAAACATTCGAGTGAGAATTCAGGAGACAAAAAGGCCATGACTTCTTTTCTTGGCCAACCTCCCACAACCCTCATTCACCAAAAGAAAAACCAATCCTCAAAGATAATGAGGTTTCATGTCGGTGTCAAAACTTTCTCCTGTTCAAATCTCACTTATTCCCTCTCCTAGCATGGACCATTTATCTTGAAGAAGAAAAAAAGGCGGGGGGGGGGGGGGTGGGGGTGGGGGAGGGAGGGGAACGAATAAAGAGTCTACTAGGCTAAAAATCCTGAGAATGGCAGTCTAGGCAAAAGTTAGGGCACCAAAAGAAAAAAGAAGAGAGAGAGAGAGAGACCTCGAAAGAATGTAGGTTTGCATGGGTCTTTCTTAGAATAAGCATTGATGATTGGAGGCCATCGATTGGCCACTACATAACATATTGATTAACCCTATACTAAAAATTTATCACTTGCTAACCATTTGTGCTTAAACAGTTTAGCCTTTTTTTTTTAAGCATATATTCCTAACCTTGGGGTGGGTAATCTATTGGTATGTGCCTATGGCCTAAGTATTACTGTAAAGTCAACTCTGCATTTTTTAATGTTTTCCCTCATAAGAACTAAAGGCTTGAATATACATGAAGATACGTAGGCATATTAGTCACCTTCTAGGCTCGGTCTCCATAGGCACATAGTAGGGGCTTAGGTTTCATGTTTGGAGCTTTTGAGCTTATTTACCATTTGTTTCTTAGCCCACACCCTGGCCTACATTGTGTCTTATATAAAGTCCTCTTTGAGGTTATGTTTATTCAAAAGAGACAAAGGTTTTCCTACATTTTAATGAGGTCGAGAAAAAATGATGATAAAATTTAGAAAAAAATGAAAAATGAAAAAAAGACGATGATGGTCCATGCACCTTTTTGAGCTTCCTACATTGTGACAGGATCTATTCGCCTCCATATGGCTTGTTGGACAACCCTTCAAATCCCAATCTCTCGAACATGATGTATTCACCTCCTTGTAGCCCGATGAGGACCCACTAGTCTTCATGACCTATCTGGCCTACCCTACCCCATACGACAACCATGTTCTTTATGACAATTTGATATCTTTGCCACCATTTCTAGGACTGTATCAGAGACCTTATCCATATCTTGTACCTTTTTATCACGCAATTGATAATTTTGCTCAGCCTAGTCATATACATTGATTTGTTAACTAATTTTGGGCCTAGACATCATTAACCTCACATATTTTACAGTTTGGCAGTATAAATGTCAGCCTCACCGCTCATACACTACCATTTTCATACATCCTCTCCATCCACCTTTTTGGGCCCAACCTTTTCATGTTAGTCTTGAGGATTCAAACCTGATTATTTAAGTTAAGAACCAATTTGTTCTGTGAAGTTAAATTGGTGGCTTGGGAGGTGGTGACGGGAAGGCGTGGGAGGTGGGCGGCAAAACTCAGCGTGGTGTGTGTGTGTGTGTGTGAGAAAGAGAGAGAGAGAAGAAGAAGAAGGGGAAATGAGAGCGGCGGGGAGAAAGAGCAAAGACTAGGGTTTTTTGCTTTTAATCACATTTAGCGATGGATTCTAGCCCAGTCATTAAAAGTTCGGGGCTAAAATTCAGGATTTATTCCGTTCAATCACCTTTAGCAACATAATCCAGCCCGTCGCTAAAATTCTTTTAAATTTTTAAAAAAATGAGAAAATTTTCAAATATAGTTTTAGCGACGAACCCGTCAATAATAATCCGTTGGTAAAGGTACATCGCTAAAAACCTTTACCAGCAAAAAAATCTGTCAATAAAGGTTTTTAGCAATGGACTTTTACCGACAAATAAATCTGTCGGTAAAAGGCTACTTTAACTACAGACCGTTACAAACTATTTTTCTTATTGTGGTAGTCACATTTCTATTCGTAAACACAAAAAGAGTATTTTTCTACATCTAGGACATAAATGTGAACTACTTCTCGTAGGACCAGAGTCGAACTACGGCGGTTTTGATTCTGATTAGTCCAGTCGGATACCGATTAGTCCGGTTGGATACGTAGGACATTTGACCCCTGTTGTCATGTTCAAGCCAAAACATAAAAATTAACTTAGGGTCTGTTTTGTCATATGTTGCACGTTACATGTTCTCTAGGCCAAAAATCAAACGAAGTAGAGACCGAAAGGGCGTGACGGGTGCCTAATACCTTCCTGTTGCGTAACTTAGTCTTTGAACCCATCTCCCAATTTTCGATGGACTATTCGTCCTTTTGGACACTTCAGAGTCATTGTTAGGTTTTTCTTATATTCTTCAAATTAAATAAGATCGCGACTCCTTCTTCCGAGGCGGTGCGTCACAGTTCATACACTGCCATACATCCTCACTATCCACCTTTTTGGGCCCAACCTTGTAATGGTAGCCTTGAGGATTCAAGCCTGAGTGTTTAAGTTAAGAACCAACTTATCCTGTGAAGTTGCATGACATTTAAGGATGAGGAATTAAAATATTTTCAATCAAAAACTTCAATGGTCTTCCTTTTTTGTGTGGAGATGGACGTAACAACAAAGTAGGCACCGTTTCCTTAAATTCTAAAACACAAATGAAAATCTCGAAGTGGTCGGTTGATTTATCATATTGGGCAATCAAAGTGATTTTGAATTTAAACATGCTCTCAAATTGGGAAAGGATATTATCTTCGTCATAGGTTCTTTTTTGTAGATGTCCTTAGGGCTTTCCCTTGCAATCCGCCTTCCACTAGGGTTATGTAGAGTCAACCCTGCTTACGTTTTGGTCTAGGCTGTGAGTTCTCTCTTCTGACAGTCGTGATGGTGCCTGTCGGTCTCTAGTCCATTACATGGTCAGTCTTGTTCATATGCATTTCGTCTAAGTACTCCCTAGAAGTCCCCTCTCACGACAGTTAGGATAGTGTTTGTTTATTTGTCTTTCTTCTGCTCACCTAGGGGCTCCATATAAGTCTCCTTTCACGGCAGTAGTGATAAATTCTGTCATCATCCAATATATTGCATAGTCAATATAGTCTACATGCATTTTGTCTAGGGGTTCTTTGTGATTCCTCTTTTCACGACAGTCGTGATAGAGTCTGTCATTCTCCAGTTCTTTGCTTAGTCAACATTCGTCTGTATGCATTCCTGTCCAGAGGCTCCATGAGATTCCATTATCCCGACACTCAAGGTCAGTGTCATTATCTCGTCTAAGTCTAGGCTATAAAATACTGTCTCCTACCCTTAGTCTTTAAGAAGAAAAAAGAAAAAAACTTTGCATATAGTAAAAAAAGTTTTGAAAAATAAATAAATAAAAATAAAATATGATCCTTGTTGTGACTTTTTAGTCACGCTCCTGTCTTTTCTTTTCCAAGTTCAGGTTTGAGTCCGAGGGTATTCGACCCTCTTTTTAGGGAAATATGTGAGAGTCACGTATAGTCTTTTTTCTAAATCCATGTCGAATTACATTTGGCTTGATCCCTTCCAGATGAGGGTATATAGGCAACCTCCGTAGGGTGCAACCATTTTTCAGTCTAAGTCTGTGTCTGAGGGTGGGTAACCCTCAATTCAGGTCAATACGTGTTGGTCTGTACCCCTATTTTCCCCGTTTGGATCCAGTCCAAATGTATTATACCCTCTGTCCAATTTAATACGTGAAAGTCACATGCAATCTTTTTTCCACCCCCAGTCCAAGTCTAAGTCCAACGTTAAAGGCACTACAAGGAAAAAGGGTTTTAGCAACGGGTAAATCCGTCGCTAAAACCTTTATTCCGTCGCTAAAACAATTAGCGACGGATTCACCGTCGCTAAAAGTCCCTCGTATAAAAGCCCGTCAGTAATAGTTTAGCGACAGAATTTTGAACTCCGTCGCTAAATATGTAATTTTTTGCGACGGATTGATTTTTAATTAGTGAGGGATATTCCGTCGCTAATAATATTTTTAGTATTTTAATTTATTTTCTTTTTTATAAAATTAGCGACGGAATAATTTTTACCGATGGACTATTCCATCGCTAAAAATCTTATTTAGCGACAAATTTAATCTGTCGCCAAAAATCAATTTTTTTTATTTTTTTTTTGATTTTTCAATTACCCAGACCTGTAATACAATTTTCATTTCTCAACAACAACGCATAATAATCAATACAGAAAGAAATATATATAATCAATTATAAAAAATATTTCAATATAAAAAAGACTCATATGTACAAGTCGGGAACCGAATACAGCTGGTTAGGGGAGGGGAGAAGAGTACAAGTCAGGCGCAGGGGGCGGGGGGGGGGGAAGCTAGGAACGGGCACGGGAAGGGGCTCATTAGGGGTCGCCGAGTCCCGAATCTGGATCCTGCTGATTCGGGGCCGGCTCGGCATGTCCAGCAGTGCCCTGCTCCCTGATCATCCTCACCACCATTGTAGCAATGCGCTGGATCTCCTCATCGTCCAACTGACGCTGAGGAGCCGGTGTCTGTGGAGGGGCAGCAGGGGGTGAGGACACTCCTATCACGGCACGAGCAGTCGTGCTAGGCAGGTCGCGTATGCGGCCTTTCGGCCGATTCACGACCTCCGGCGTATCCAGCCATCGCTTCAACCCCCCAGTACTCGCAGCCGTACTAGTGGACGCTGATGGCTATCTGGACTGCTGCTCGGACCCCCTTAGCTGTTCATACGAGGCCTGCAAAAACAGTGGTTTAACGATATGTTAGGGCATTAATTAATGAAACGAACATTGAGGATAGAAAGACAAAACATTAACAACTTAAATAAATTGACACACATCGATCCGCCGGGCAATATCTGAAATATAGTCGCCCACCCGGTGCGCCTCGTCCTTGTCCTTAATCAATACAGAAAGAAATATATATAATCAATTATAAAAAATATTTCAATATAAAAAAGACTCATATGTACAAGTCGGGAACCGAATACAGCCGGTTAGGGGAGGGGAGAAGAGTACAAGTCAGGCGCAGGGGGCGGGGGGGGGGGGAAGCTAGGAACGGGCACGGGAAGGGGCTCATTAGGGGTCGCCGAGTCCCGAATCTGGATCCTGCTGATTCGGGGCCGGCTCGGCATGTCCAGCAGTGCCCTGCTCCCTGATCATCCTCACCACCATTGTAGCAATGCGCTGGATCTCCTCATCGTCCAACTGACGCTGAGGAGCCGGTGTCTGTGGAGGGGCAGCAGGGGGTGAGGACACTCCTATCACGGCACGAGCAGTCGTGCTAGGCAGGTCGCGTATGCGGCCTTTCGGCCGATTCACGACCTCCGGCGTATCCAGCCATCGCTTCAACCCCCCAGTACTCGCAGCCGTACTAGTGGACGCTGATGGCTATCTGGACTGCTGCTCGGACCCCCTTAGCTGTTCATACGAGGCCTGCAAAAACAGTGGTTTAACGATATGTTAGGGCATTAATTAATGAAACGAACATTGAGGATAGAAAGACAAAACATTAACAACTTAAATAAATTGACACACATCGATCCGCCGGGCAATATCTGAAATATAGTCGCCCTCCCGGTGCGCCTCGTCCTTGTCCTTAATCAATACAGAAAGAAATATATATAATCAATTATAAAAAATATTTCAATATAAAAAAGACTCATATGTACAAGTCGGGAACCGAATACAGCCGGTTAGGGGAGGGGAGAAGAGTACAAGTCAGGCGCGGGGGCGGGGGGGGGGGAAGCTAGGAACGGGCACGGGAAGGGGCTCATTAGGGGTCACCGAGTCCCGGATCTGGATCCTGCTGATTCGGGGCCGGCTCGGCATGTCCAGCAGTGCCCTGCTCCCTGATCATCCTCACCACCACTGTAGCAATGCGCTGGATCTCCTCGTCGTCCAACTGACGCTGAGGAGCCGGTGTCTGTGGAGGGGCAGCAGGGGGTGAGGACGCTCCTATCACGGCACGAGCAGTCGTGCTAGGCAGGCCGCGTATGCGGCCTTTCGGCCGATTCACGACCTCCGGCGTATCCAGCCATCGCTTCAACCCCCAGTACTCGCAGCCGTACTAGTGGACGCTGATGGCTGTCCGGACTGCTGCTCGGACCCCCTTAGCTGTTCATACGAGGCCTGCAAAAACAGTGGTTTAACGATATGTTAGGGCATTAATTAATGAAACGAACATTGAGGATAGAAAGACAAAACATTAACAACTTAAATAAATTGACACACATCGATCCGCCGGGCAATATCTGAAATATAGTCGCCCTCCCGGTGCGCCTCGTCCTTGTCCTTCTTCCGTACATGCGTTTGACCATCCTCCTCCAGATCCGGGTGCTCGACCGCGTTCATGTGTCGGACGATGTCATGTGGCATCGACCCCCCCGTGTGCGTCGGATCTCTGTTCTGTCTGTTCTCGGCCCCGCTCTTACTCTTGGCATCCCAGCCTGGATCCGCAGCCCACCGATCTATCATCTCCCCCCATACACGGTGAGATATCCAATGTGGGGGATATCTCGTCATCTCCGTCATTGGGGCACCCTCGGGCAGCAGCTTCTTTGCTCAGTCCCGTGCGTCGTGGAGCCATCGGCAGTAATTCTTGCTGATGTAGGCAAAGAAGGCCTGCTGCCCCAGTGCCTGCTGCTGAGGCGTGTCAAACGTAAACCCCTCCTATAAAGCATACAATAACACAAATTATGACCAGAAAACAAACTGTAATTAAACATTTACTAACGCTGAAAAAATACTTCACCGTACCAGCCACTCCTCCCATAGGGCCTCCCTCGCAGCGGCATCCCAGTCCTTCCAGTACAGGCGTGGCTCGAAGAATCGGCCCTTCACAAGAACGCCGATCTTCGTCCTCGCCAGATTCTCCAGGATCCTGCCAAAGAAGTAAATAAATAAATTAATACAGTTCAAATATAAATTAACACCCCAAAATTTTAAATTTAAGGCATGAGGTGATATTTTTAGTACTTACAGGCCCTCCTGCGTGAGCGTAACTCTCTGTTTACGCTGGGGGTCGATGCGTACCCCGCATGTCGGACCACGGCCTCGTCGAGATCCTACAAAACACAGACATTAATACAGTTCAAATATACTTTAAATATAAGGCTAGCGAAAATGTACTAAACACCGTTATAAACTATACCTGAGGTAGAACCCACGGAAAATGGAGAATGCACGCGCGTGTGGGATGAATCTGCGTCGGGCTAGGGCGACGCCTCGGGCTGAGGCGACGGCTGGAGCTGGTTTTGGGGCCCCATATGCTGTCCACGATCACTCTGTGCCTCGTCATCAGTAGGCAATGACGAGGTGGGACCCACTGGGGAGGAAGCAGCTCGGCGTCCAGCCCGACCACGAATAGCTCATATCCTATCCATATCTGACTTCATATAGATTATATACAAAGACATTAACACGTTAAAAACAATAATTTAGGCATAAATCATCATCGGCACTATATATATATATATATATATATATGAACGGATGTGCAAAAACACATCAATAAACACCAAGTTCTAAAATGTTACTACATTTTTCCCGTGATGTTACAACATTACAAGTCAATCATTTTCAGTTTGCGAATCATCTTCATCACTTTCCTCGTCGCCCTCTTCTTCGTGGGACTCGTCGTCCTCTTCATCTTCTAATTCATCCTCTTCATCAGTAGACTCGGTCACATCATCTCCAACACTTTCCACGTCTTCCGCGTCATCATCTACGACTTCTTCTCCCACAAGAAGTGTTGTTGGAAGAGGAAGATCGTCCTCCTCGTTGTTGACCTCAACAGGGAACAAGACACGTGGTTGGTCGGCTTGAAAGGAGTCTAGCTCACTGTCATATGTCACGGGCAATTTCTTGGACTTGATAGTTGTATACCAATGAGATTTGGGATTGGCGACGTCCTCCGCGTAAAAGACTTGTACAGCTTGACTAGCAAACACAAAGGGCTCGTCTGATGCAAGTCTTGACTTGACATTGACATCTACAATCCCTTGAGAGCTAACACGGATTCCTCTACTGCATGTGACATCGAACCACGTACACTTGAACATTACCAGGCGGTTTTGGGAACCCAGATATGTTAGCTCAACAATCTCATCTAGCTCTCCGTAAAAGTCCATGCAATTCTCCAAGACTCCATTGTTTTGGGTTTGTTTTGTTCGGTCATCATCTTTTACGTTAAACCTAAACCCGTTGATGATATAGCCTCCGTAACAGGATGTTTGTTTGTTAGGGCCTTCGGCTAGTAATTTCAAGCAGGAGGCCACTGGTCTATCCATTGACTGAACCTATTGTAGATGACGGTAAAAATTAAGGATAAATCAGTATACTAATTGGCCACAGAACTGTATATAACACATAATATAATTTCGTTAAATAATCTTACACGGATTTTGAACCACTGTACAAATTGTGATTTCCGATGAGATTCAAGTCCAGCGGGATCAGTGATTAAAGATTCCGCATCGAACTCACTGCAAACCAATATGCATTTGACTCGCTTAACACACACTTTCAATTATGTACAGCAATGTAAGTGAATTAAGACTTTAACTTACTCAACGAATGCCGAAACTTCATCGCAATTTAGAAGGGCATATATTGTTGCAGCACTGTACTCTTCATCTGTTAGCCATCGAGTATACGTTCGGCCGAACGGACTACCTGACTGCTTGAATATTGACAATTGCCCTTCCAAATTTGTGCTTGCTCCGGGGTCATTTCGGCCTAGTTGATTTAACCTTGTACCAACATCAGGCCCGAAATATTGACTACAAAAGTTTACAAGTTCTTCCATTACGTAAGCCTCCGCAATTGAGCCCTCAACCCGAGCCTTATTACGGACTTTTTTCTTTAAATGGAACATGAACCTAGAAGTTTAGCGAATCGAGTTAGGTGGAATATCAATGATAACAGATGTCGCATTAAGTGTAAACGAACAACTGTAACAATTTAAGGATTACCTCTCGAAGGGATACATCCACCGATATTGCACGGGTCCACCCATCTTAGCTTCATATGCCAAGTGAACAGGCAGATGCTCCATTGAATCAAAGAACGAAGGTGGGAAGATTTTCTCCAGCTTGCAAATCGTCACCACAATGTTCTTCTCAAGCACTTCCATGTTACTCACCCGGATCGTAGAAGAGCATATATCTCGAAAGAAATGAGATAATTCAGTCAAAGTCTCGCAAACAACCCGTGGCAACAGTCCCCGGAAGGCAATAGGAATGAATCTCTCCATGAATACGTGGCAGTCGTGACTCTTCATCCCTTGGAACTTGCATTCTGATACATTGCAACAACGAGATATGTTGGACGCAAACCCATCCAGAAGCTTCAAATTCTTAACCCACTGACAGACCTTCTCCACTTGTTTCTTGTCTAGACAGTAAGGTGCTTTCGGAAGTATGGTCCTCCCACTGACTGTCCGAGGATGCAATTCACGGCGTACACCCAACTGTTGTAGATCCCTTCTCGCTTTAAGGTGATATTTCGATTTGCCCTTGACATTCATCACTGTGTTGAACACATTATCAAAAATGTTCTTCTCAATATGCATCACATCCATGTTGTTTCGGATAACGAGCGTCCTCCAGTAGGCTAACTCCCAGAAGATACAAAATTTTCTCCAGTTGTGCTCTTTCCCGAACCCTGCAATCTTCTGATCCGGCACACCCTTACCGTGTGGTATGTCAGTATCAAGTGCCTCCAGGTGTGAGAGTACTTCTTCACCAGATGGGTAGTCCAGTGTGACAACCTCACGCTCGATTGTCCCGTCAAATTTATCCTTCTGCCTACGAAACTGATGGCCCGGTGGCAAAAGCTTACGGTGACATCCGAACCACGAGGCCTTTCCGCCGTGCTTTAACGTATGACCGGGGTTCACGCCCATACAAGCAGGGCATGCTAGCTTCCCATGTGTGCTCCAGCCACACGTCATTCCCAATGCGGGGAAATCATGTATAGTCCACATCAAAGTAGCCCTCATCTGAAAATTTTGTTTAAGGGATGCATTATATGTTTCGACTCCATGATTCCATAACTGTTTTAACTCATCAATCAACGGCCTTAAATACACATCTATGTCCTTACCGGGGCTCTTCGGCCCCGGAATAAGCAACGACAAGAACATATACGGCTTCTTCATGCACATGCCTAGTGGAAGGTTGTAAAGGACAATAATAACAGGCCAACATGAGTAAGGCGTGGTAGACTGACCGAAAAGGTTGAACCCATCGGTTGCAAGACCAAGTCTAACATTTCGAACTTCCTGAGCAAAGACTGGATGTCTGCAGTCAAACTCTTTCCACGCCTCTCCATCAGCTGGGTGTGTCAGCACATCGGCATCGTTGCTGCGAGTCTCACGGTGAGCCCTCATATGTTCAGCCGTATTGGAGGAGTAGTACATTCTCTGAAGCCGTGGTGTGACCAGAAAATATCGTAATATCTTCCATGCAATATTTTTCTTCTTCCCTTTGTCCGGTTTGTACCTCGAATGATCACATACTGGACACCGTGACAAATCCTTATTCTCTTTCCAGAATAATACACAATCGTTATTGCACGCATCTATCCGGTCATAGCTCAACCCAAGTTTCCTCATCATCTTCTTCGTGTCATAGTACAACGGCGGTAGCTTTTCACTTTCGGGCAGTATTTCTTTGATTAAGGTAACAAACTCGTTAAAACCTTTCTCACTCAGCCCGTGGTCTGATTTCAACTGTAATAACCAACTAACCGCAGACAACCGTGTGTGTTTCGGAGCTCCATCCCACAGCGGCTCTTCCACAGCTCTCAACAACTCATAAAACTGATGAGCCCCCTCGGTCGGCGGTTGTGGATTGTCGTTACCCCAGTCAACATTAGCATGCCCAGCATCCATAATCATATCTCAGTAATCATATCGTGCCTCCTCCCTAACTTCAGTTTGACTTGCCGGGTTGGACGACAATACTATCGTTTCCCCGTGCTGCGTCCACCTTGTGTATCCACCCATAAAACCGTATCGACGAAGATGCCATTTTACTTCAATTCTTTTTCTCCAGTGTAACAACTCATATCTACCGTACGGACACCTTATCTTATCAAGGTCAACATGTGCAGGATGCGCATAAGCAAAGTCGAGAAATTTGTCAACGCGACACTCAAAATCTTCAGCATTCTTCCTTTTCATCTAACTTCGATCGACTGACATGACGACTGAATTATCGTACTGTATACCACCTTCAATAATGACCAGTAATTAGGCATTGCCGATGTAAATATGAGTGCATGAATGTTACAACATGTCTACATATTTCCCCTCCACTCTTGAACAGGTAGTGGTCATGTCCCATTCAGAAAAGCACATGTTTATAAAACAGTGAATAACTCATGCTTAGTCCCATGTCTGTGGAAAATTCGGCAGCACCTTCCCGTATTTCTCCAAGTACACGACATCGATTAGGTGTTCTAACATTCATCTAACCTTGCTCAGGAAGGTTTGACGGATGTTAGAACACCAGATCTGTATGCACCCAGAGAAACACACGAGAACGTGTACCAAATATTCACGACATAGAACACAAAACATGAGTCAAAACACTATTTTATAAACAATTAGCTTTTCCAAACTGTCCAAACTAGACATCCAAAGGCTCATTACAAGGCATTACTTTGTAATGAGTACCTTTGAACGGGAACTAAGGGTTTCTATGCATGCATACGTTCAGAAATTGATAAGATATGCAAGAATCTTTTCGAAATATCAAAACTGCAGAAAGATCGTTCCATATGTTACCAATTCCACATTAAATAGAATTCATTGGCAACGAGTTGAACCATCTCGTTGCCAATGGACTTCTCAAAACAACAACTAATATAAAAAAGGCAGGATTTGTAAACAACGGGTAATTGAACCATCTCTGGGCAACATGGAGTAATTATGGGATGTACAAGGGCTAATTATGGCTAACTGGATTATTAGGGTTAATTACGAGTATTAATTATAGCTGATTAGGGTTGATTAGGACTAATTAGGGTTATTTAGTCCTAATTAGGGTTTAATTGTGCCGAGTAGTGCTGATTAGTCCTAATTAGGCTTAATTGGGTTATGTTAGGACTAATTAATGTTAATGAGGGCTAGTTTCGGATAATTATAGCTGATTAGGGTTGATTAGGACTAATTAGGGTTATTTAGTCCTAATTAGGGTTTAATTGTGCTGATTAGTCCTAATTAGGGCTAATTAGGCTTAATTGGGTTATGTTAGGGCTAATTAATGTTAATGAGGACTAATTTCATATAATTATAGCTGATTAGGGTTGATTAGGACTAATTAGGGTTATTTAGTCCTAATTAGGGTTTAATTGTGCCGAGTAGTGCTGATTAGTCCTAATTAGGGCTAATTAGGCTTAATTGGGTTATGTTAGGGCTAATTAGTGTTAATGAGGGCTAGTTTTGGATAATTATAGTTGATTAGGACTAATTAGGGTTATTTAGTCCTAATTAGGATTTAATTGTGCCGAGTAGTGCTGATTAGTCCTAATTAGGGCTAATTAGGCTTAATTGGGTTATGTTACGGCTAATTAATGTTAATGAGGGCTAGATTCGGATAATTATAGCTAATTAGGGTTGATTAGGACTAATTAGGGTTATTTAGTCCTAATTAGGGTTTAATTGTGCCGAGTAGTGCTGATTAGTCCTAATTAGGGCTAATTAGGCTTAATTGGGTTATGTTACGGCTAATTAATGTTAATGGGGGCTAGTTTCGGATAATTATAGCTAATTAGGATTGATTAGGACTAATTAGGGTTATTTAGTCCTAATTAGGGTTTTAATGGTGCCGAATATTGTTGATTAGTCCTAACTAGCGCTAATTAGGCTTAATTGGGTTATGTTAGTGTAAATTACGACTAATTAGGCTAACCATAATCAATATGCGCATAATTGGGTTCATTTGGGCTAATTTGGGGTAATTATAGCTAATTTGATTTTCATTAGGTTCTTAGGGTTAATTAAAACTAATTAGGCTCGTTAGACCTAAAAGTGGAATATTGATTTACTAAAATATTGTTAATCAGAACTAATTAGGGCTAATTATAGCCAGTGCTGGAGCCACGATGAGATTCCAGGGGTGCATGCTAAAAATGTCGCATTAACCTAACTAACCTAAATTTAATGCACATTCAACAATCTCAATTCCGACACCTCATATAGGCTGTCGATATGGTGTCTGATATGTGTCTGACACCTCCGGACACGTGTCCGACACATACCAACATGTGTCTGACGCCTACCGACACGCACCTCCAGACACATCGGCATACGTTAATTTTGTCTGTGTCTGCGCTAACTAACAGGTATCTCAATCCAATTGGGTCCCATCCTCCGTCAACAATCTCAATTCTCAATTCTCAAATGCTCAATGCAATAAAAATTAATAAAAATCACACATTCAATCCAATTGGGTCCTATCCTCTGTCAATAATCTCAATATCTCAAATGCTCAATGCACAATTAACAATCTAAAATCATCAATTAACAACCTAAAATCATCAATTAATAATCACAATTACTTCAAATGCACAGCCAATAACCTAAAATCATCAATTAACAACCTAAAACCATCGATCAATAATCACAATTCTCAAATGCACAATTAACAACCTAAAATTATCAAACAAATTATCAATGTTCAAATGTAAAAAAATTGTTCAAAATACACATATCCGATGCGCTTGAATTATTTCAATTTAGGGTTCGATTGTATCAGGACATTCAATTTAGGGTTCAATTAGGGGATAAATTAGTTTAATTTAGGATTTGATTCGATTAGGGCATTCAATTTAGGATTTAATTATGGTTCAATTACTTCAATCTATTAGTTCAATTTAGGGTTCGGTTGAATTAGGGCATTAAATTTAGGGTTCAATTAGGGGGTTCGATTAGTTCAATTTAGGGTTCGATTGGATTAGGGCATTCAATTTAGGGTTCAATTAGGGGTTCAATTAGTTTAATTTAGGGTTCGATTCGATTAGGGCATTCAATTTAGGGTTTAATTAGGGTTCAATTACTTCAATTTAGGGTTCAATTATGGTTCAATTACTTCAATTTAGTGGTCAGTTGAATTGGGACCCTATTCATTCATTCTAAAAAAAGAAAAAAAAGTAAACGAACGATGTCATACACCATCTTAAGTAAAAAAAACTAAGTATGTTTGTTCACCTGAGACATATTTCTGCTCGGGAGCACTCTGCAACTAAAGTTTCTGTCACTAGGTTTTTTCATCGATTTTGTAAGGCCAGTCTTTTCATTAATGAAAAGAAAAGCGGAGGCCCACCATCTACTAGCATTGTGGTTTGGAATCGATTCTTTATCAATGGCCCACCCTTTCTTTGAACCTTGTCCTTGATATTTTACATTGATTGGACTAAATATCAACAAGTATCCACGAATTTCGCATAAAAAAAATAAAAAAAATTAGACGCTCTTGCAACTACAGTAAACAATGCCACAGACCCGCCTCATAACATCGAGTAAGAATCGCGAAGAAAACACAAGACAATAGATGTACTACCAACATAAGCTAGAGGAGGTTTAGATGCACCTTGTAAGGTTTTTGAAGATGTGTGGCGCTGCAGTGGTGGCGGCGCGGCAGTGGTGGCGGCGATCCTTCGGTTTTGAAGATGGGCGACAGTGGCGGCGTCGGTGGCTGTGGCAGGCTATATTCCGTCGGGGGCTAGGTTAACGGGGATGGCGACGGAGGGAATATCGCCGGTGAGAGAGAGAGAGAGCAACGGGAGAAAGAAAAGTAAAGGGGATCTGATCTTTTTAAGGACTTTACCGACGGAACACACCCGTCGGTAAAAGTCCGTCGGCAAAACCCTACTTTCACCGACGGGTGTTTTTACCGACGGAATTATTCCGTCGTTAAATAGTTTTACCGACGGTTATTTCCGTCTCTGAAACGACTTTTAGCGACGGAATTTGGTCCGTCGCTAAAAGTTCGTCGCTAATTCCTTCTTTTCTTGTAGTGAGGGTAGAAACCCTTAATCTAACTCGATATGAGGATGGCATACCTTTTTATCCCAGTTTTACTCTCAGTCCAGTTCTGGTTCAGTTGGCGTATCCATAGAAAATCCTGTGCACCCCTACGAAGACTTTTCCCATAGTGTCAAAGCGCCCAACCATTAGCGAACATCGTTGGCTCCGATTTTCACATATGAGTCTTTTCTATGTGTGCCTAAATGTCCATCCGCTTTTACGTGCTGTTAGCTCCGACTTCTACACATGAAGCGTCCAATTGCTGACACCTCTTTTCTGAACTGCATTGGTCTGATTCCTTTCCTGGAATATGTAGGAAGCCTTGCAAAGGTTCAACCTCATGTTTGTGTGAGTCTTTGAGTCAGTTTTGAGTCATGTGGTTTTTTTCGTATTCCTTACTATAAAAATGTGTTTATTTTACGATGATGTTTGCTCGCACATGAGCTCCCTCACCGAGGGCTTTGTAGACACCCTATTTTTTGTAGTTTTATTTTATTTTTTACATTTATTGGGCTTTAATAATAAACAAAGTTTATTATTTAATATTGGGATAATAAGTGATAGACCTTATTCACTTAATTCAGCTTAGTTAGTCCAGTCCAGTCAATTTAGCACAAATTAATTAGGTCCGGTCCATTGGATGACTAGCCTAGTTAATTAAGGTTAACCCAAGTTAGGTTAGAGTTAAGAAGGAAGGTTTGACTTCAAAACTTGAGATTCAATTTGAGAGACAAAGTGATTGGTGTGAATATGAGAAGAGTTTCCCGAATCTGATATTAACCTTGACCGTTAATCAAGATAATTACCTATTTTGGGACTTGATAATGCCCCAAAATTCATAATAAAATATATAAAAATTCAGGGGTAAACCGGCTGGTATTCGATTAACTGGCCACTTAGTTGACTTTTGTCAATTTGAGATTTTATCACTTATTAGTACTTATCTCTAGCCTTGCAGATTGGCATTGCCAATCTTATTGGATTCTGTGACTCTGAGCACTATTGAAAGGGCTCTTGGCCCTCATTTTTTGGGGGAGAAGCTTATTCTCTTTGCTGCTTGCGTATCATTTCTATGTGAAGTGATATGCTTGCTATCTCAAGAATTCAAGCCATTTAAATATACTTTAAAAATGTCGTTCTAGTCTTTGCATCGGATCATATGGAGAACATTCTCGAGCCTCCAAGAAAGCTACTTCAAAAGGTAACTTTTTTTATAGTTTTTTAGCTTAAAAATCATATAGATCATCTCCCAATCTTGTAGTTACATTTCAGTTCAAAAACATCAAAAAAAGTCTTTTCATTTCTTTGTCTACGTCTAAGTCCCGAAATGCAGACTATTTTCATATGACCAGTGTCAAACTACGATGGCTTTGATTACGGTTAGTCCGACTGGATACGTAGGTCATTTAACCCCTGTTGTCGAATTTAAACCAATAATATAGAAATAAACTTACGGTTTGTTTTATGCATTTTTACATGTTTATGTGTTATATGTTTTAAAGGTAAAAAATCAATAAAAATGAAGTAGAGACCGAAAGGGCGTGGTAGGTGCCTAATACCTTCCCGCTACATAACTTAGTCCCCGAACCCGTCTCTTGGTTTCGATAGACTAGTGTCGTCCTTCTTGTACACCATTAGAGTCTTTTTAAGATTTTTCTTATTTTCTATAACTTAAATTAAATAAGATGACGACTCTTAAAATTTTAGAATTTTTTTTGGAGGCGATGCGCCACACATAGAAATCATATAAACATCTAGCATCATTTCTAGAAAAGGATTGCTATTTACTCACCATATTATGATTATCATTCATGCCACTATTGGCTTGAATATTTCTTGATTCCCCTACAATAATATTGCCACCATTGTTGGCAGCGTTATTCTCAGTGTCATTATTGAGTCCATTAGTTCTTACATGACTTCTTGCACTTGGCATTTTCCTTTTCAGATTAAAAAGGCCTCACCGAGCGTACCAGCGTTTGTGCTTGTAGGCAAACTCTCGATCAATATGCGGAAACCTTTTACAAAAAGCTAAACTAAAAGTAAGCACCTAAAAAAGATAGATAAATATTTTGATTCATGGTGAGTGTATTAAAAAGTACAAGGCTACCAAGCCTGGAACTTGAAATCCCAATTGATGGGCGTCAAAGCCTCCAAACGTAAAAAGAAAAAGAAAAAGAAAGAACAAAGACAAGTCATGATTTGTTTAAGAGTTGAGTTATGTTTTATTTCTCTCATTTCCTCCTTTTATCATTTTTTAAAGATAACTACTTTGCAATTGCCAAAAACCGTTTTGAATTCTTCATAGCCACTCACAACTGCCTGTTCGTATTTCTTGTAACTACTATCGATTACTTCTCTTTTATCGACGGCTATTTCAAAACTGTCACTATTTTTTTTTAAAATTAGGTCACACGTTCTATTAGTCTTAACTGCTTTTACTAACCTCAGTAGCCACCTGCCATTGATAATCATAAGCAGCCTTGAATGGAATGACATGTGACTTAAATCTCTAACTTCTTTATCATGTGCACATGTTCATATCTTATTGGCCACGTCATAATTTTAATTTTTATGTGCCAACTATAAATTTATCGATGCCGGATAGCTAGAATAAATCTTACGATGCAGCCCGTTACCGCGGGTAATTTGGAGGCATCTCACATAATTAAGCTTTAAGCAATTGAAATGTGCATAAACAATACAAAGAATAAGTATAGTTGTATAGGAATGTGTTGTGGAGAGCAATCAAAGTATGTCATCCTTCAAACTAACCGGTAAAGTGTTCAGACTTTAGTAGTACATCAATTGGTAGTTTTACAATAAAAAGGTGGTCAAGACCAGTGTTATTAAAGGCGCAGATGCACTTAAGGCGTAAAGGGTCCCTACAGCCTAGGCGCAGGGCATGGGCGAGCGCCTTTTCCAAGCGAGGCTCAAAATAAAATTATACAAAAATAAAAAATAGAGATAAAAAATAAATATATAGTAATGCATTCAACCAATAAAATTACATAAAAGATTTCAGAAATTTTTATCTCGATTTTATAGCGGAGAAGTTTCTCAGGAATTGTTAGATAAGATCTTGATTTTCATTCAGGCAATTAGAAGACTAAACCAGTAGTCCAGCACTAACAAATTTGACTGTTGAAAGAGAAAAGCACACCAATGAGAAAAGCACAACAAATTAGACAGTAACTTTGCACTGCCTAAAAACTTTAAAAATGGATAGTTCCGTTTCAGTCCCTTGTACTTTTTCCTTTTTTTATTTTGCACCCTACAGTTCAAAATCCTTGAGATTGATCCATGTACTATAAATTAAGCCCCTCTGATAGCTTTCTCCATCCAAAATAACCACGTAACATGCACATGGTCACTTTTTTTAGGGTACTTCTATAGAGTCATGCTAATGGACACGAAAAAAATTGTTAAGGGAATACAATCAACAACACCATAATAAACCACCACCAACCACCATCCAAATCGTTGATGTCGCCAACCGCCCTACCTACTTACCAATGCCACCACATCCATCCACCAACACCTCTACCAACACCACCGTAGCAACCCACCAATCACCACTGTACACATCCATCAACACCAGGATACCCATCGAACAACACCACCCCCAATACCCAACAACACGACCTGCCCACCCATAGAAATTCACCGCCACTGCCACACTACCCACCAAAAAAGACCACCATCACTGACACCCTACCTACCTACCAATATTACCACACCCACCTTACAAGACCCCTACTAAGACCAGCATAGCCACCCTCTGTACCACAACCCAGCAATACCCACCAACACCACTGTACCCATGAATTGTCAACACTACACTACCAATCCACCAACACCACAGTACCCACCAATAACACAATTATGAATGCAGTCAAACCCACCCACTATCATGGTGGGTTGCGTCGGTTGATTGCGACATGTTTACGGCATCGTTGGGTACCGCGTTGGCTCAAAGGGACGGATCTGTGGACTGCGTGGGTGGAGAGGACAAACTTTGGGTTCGAAAAATTGTTTAGGGCCTTTCTCCAAGTTGGAAATGAGCTGGACAAAAATACCCTAAAAAATGTGACCACGTGCATGTCACTTGGTCATTTTGGATGGAAAAAAACTAACGGAGGAGCTTAATTGATGACGGAGAATAGTACATGGATCAATTTTAAGGATTTTGAACTGTAGGAACCAAAATAAGAAAGTGTAAAGTACTATGGACCAAAATGGAATTATCCTCTTTAAAAAGTTACTAACCTTTGTCAAGAGAGGCAAAAAATAACGATAACCCTTCTCTACCAAACCTCTCACTTTCATACCTCTGTTTCCGTCAGCACTCTCAGTTTCCCTGGCAGGTGGTGACGTGGTAGCATAGATAGTTGTTTACTTAGGGCTTGTAACTGGGGATCTTGGTGGCTACGGTGAGTTGGATGGCCTTATCATCACGACAACTTGCAATCGGCAGGTGAGTTTCTCCACGTTTTTTGGTGCCGGAGTTTGGTTGGTGATTGAAGAGGGGTTAAGCTGTCGGGGTCCTGGGGTGCTTCACGATTGGGTTAAAGGTAGGCTTCGGGTGCATATTAGATTTTCCGTCGGGGTGGTGGGTTTCGGATGAAGTTTAATTTTGTTGATTGGGTCTTGTCGATGTCACGCTGTCATGGGTCAGAGAAGAGTGGGCGAGTCTAGGGTGAAGTTCTTTCTTCTAGGGTTTTTTTTTTCTTTTTTTGTACCCATTCTCCTCTAGTTGATCCCCCTCCCCTTTGCCCTAGAAAGGTCTGTTGGATAGGAATTGCAGGTGGTGAAGATGCCCTGCTAGGGATGGCAATGGGGCGGGTCGGATGCGGGTTTTACGAAATCCGAACCCGCCCCGCTGCTTAGTGAACTTTTCCCCGCCCCGCCCCGGTCCGGGTTATGGATGTTAAATACCATAACTGATCCTATGTAGATTTAGGAACCCCGAACCCGCCCCGCTCTGCCCCGTTCCCCGCTGTAGCACGCAAAAAACCCGTAACCAACCCGACCCGATCCGACATGTTCTACTTGATATTGCAAACATTTCACTCTTTTTAAACATGTATAACACCAAAACTTGCACCTGTGTCACAAAAAATAAACAATACACATCATATTAATGTCTAAAAATTCTAAAGAAGACATTAGTAAATTACAACAGAGTTCAAATAAATTACAACAGAGTTCAAATAAATAATAACATAGTTAAAATTAATGTTCAAATAGATAACACCACATTAACGTTCAATCACTGGGAAGTAGCAAATACAAGTGATCAAGCTCGTTAAGCCGGTCCGCATTCCAACTCCAAATACAACTGCAGTCACTGTTCACTGAAAAAATAATAGGAATAAAATGACATTAAAATGAATGGATACAACGGGAGAAGACGTAATTTCATTGGAAGACATGATTTTATCAGTTGGGAAGATCTCAGAGCAGCTATACCAGCAAACCCAACAAGGAGGATTTAATTAGAAGTCAATGCTAGGTCAACTAAGGATTTAATGAAGGGAACAAAACATGCAGAAATTCAAAAGCTTCTTAAGAAATTAGAGGACAAATGTTAGCTTACAAATAGGTAAAGCATTAAGCAGTAAACAACACAATTTAACATAAGGGCTAAGAATTTTGGGCATTTGCCTCCTCTTTCACTGTAATTACTACCAAGTACCAACTCATAATGTCAAATAATAATAATAAAAAGACTCTAGAAAGTAAGATGGGCACCCAATTTTGTTTACAACCTACTTAAGTGTAAGATTGTTGTTAACATTGGACCAAAAAACAAAAAAAGTTGTGAAATTAACAGTACTAGGGGTGCTCCAAATTAAATTTGAAGTTTCCAGATATTGAGACCGCTAGTAAATTATTTAATTTAGCAAAAGATGGATTAGTTATGAGAGTTTAATAGCAATAACAAGCCCACTAATCTCTCTTTCTAGTTTCTACTTCTGTCTGAGAGAGGAAGCTCAGGAGTTACAGCCCTTGGATGTTTGAAATGCAGGTTGTAATAAAGCCCAGCAGTTTAGTGGGAAATGGGAATGGCTACGAAAGTTCAGATGTGATGGTTATTGATGAGGTTGAGATGCAAAGGCATCAGGCATCAGGCATCAGCAGTTGGAAAAACTATACAGGTCTTTAAGGAAGAACTAGGTAGCGTACAACTATCTTGAAGATGAACTTATAGGCTGCGTTTGGCGACAAGGATATGGATAAGGATAAGGACAGGATAAGGGCGGATAAGGCCGGACAAGCTATACCGTCGGATAAGACCGGATAAGCAAGAAATCCTATCCAGCGTTTGGACCAAGTCCGGATTATAAGTCAGATATGCAATTTACAAAGTTATATATATATATATATATATATATATATATATATATATATATATATATATAGATATATATGTATATATATGTATATATGTGTGTATATATATATATGTATATATGTGTATATATATATACATATATCCATATAGATATATATGTATATATATATATATGTATATATGTGTGTATATATATATATATATATGTGTATGTATATATATGTGTATGTATATATATATATATGTATATATATACCTATTAATATACATATATATATATATATATATATATATACATAGGTATATATATATACGTAGGTATAGATACATTATATATATATATATATATATATATATATATATATATATATGTATATAGGTGTATATACATATATAGGTATATAGGTGTATATATGTATTTATACCTATATATATTTATACATACATATATATATATAGGTGTATATATGTATATAGGTATATATATATGTATATATATAGGTCTATATATGTATATATATAGGTCTATATATGTATATATATATAGGTATACAGGTGTATATATAGGTATATAGGTGTATATATATACCTATATATATACATATATATACCTATATACATATATACACCTATATATACACCTATATATATATATATATATATATATGTATATATATATATATATAGGTGTATATATAGGTGTATAGATGTATATAGGTATATATATGTATATATATAGGTATATAGGTCTATATATGTATATATATATGTATATAGGTGTATATATAGGTATAGGTGTATATAGGTGTATATATAGGTGTATATAGGTGTATATATATATATGTATATATATAGGTATATAGGTGTATATATAGGTATATAGGTGTATATATATATATATATATATATATATATATATATCTGTATATAGGTGTATATATGTATATATATATATATATATATAGGTATATAGGTGTATATAGGTATATATATAGGTGTATATATAGGTATATAGGTGTATATAGGTGTATATATGTATATATATATGTATATATATATATGTATATAGGTGTATATATGTATATATATATATATGTATATATATATGTATATAGGTGTATATATGTATGTATATAGGTGTATATATGTATATGTATATAGGTGTATATATATATATAGGTGTATATATCTATATAATGTATATATATATATAATGTATATATATATATGTGTATATATATATATATATATGTATATAGGTGTATATATGTATATGTATATAGGTGTATATATATATATATAATGTATATATATATATATATATATATGTGTATATACAGACCTGGCAATTTTTTGCCCGGACCCGCGGGTCCACCCAGACCCGCATGGAAATTACGGGTACGGGTAGCTCAAAACGGTACCCGGCGAAATTAGACCCGGACCCGGACCGGCCCGTTTTTCGCGGTTCGGTTCGGTCCGGGTAACGGGTAACCCGTACTTACCCGTTTTCTGAGGTATAGTATATATAGTAATATACTAGACACTTTCGCGTTGCCCTAAGTCCCTAACCCTAAAAATCACTTCACATTTTTACTCATTTCACTTCACTCCCGCAAGTGCAAGTCGGCCGTCTCTGCGACTCTGCCTCTCTGGCCGTCACAACACAGCCATCTGCCCATCTCCATCTCCATTCTCCTAGTCTCAGTCAGACAGTCACCGTCCTCCGTCGCGGGTAGCGGCGTCGCCCCTACTCAGCTGACGGTTCTTCTTCCTCTAAAGACGGCCGATCGGTGTTGACCATCCGGCATCCAATCCTCCATCAGTGATCAGTCCATCTACTGATCTACTTCTCCGACTCCGGCCGACAGATCAACACGGTTGCGGGCTTGCGGCGCTGCCTATCTTCTCAGAGATCGTCGATCGGTGTTGCGACTGTGACTGTTGCCCGACAATGACATCTTGAAGCTCAACCGATCGGTGTAAGGTGTTGCCCGACATCTTGATTCTTGAAGCTCAAGTGCTCAACTGATCAACTCAACTCAAGTCCTTGCGCCGAGTCGCCGACCGCCGTAATTTCGTAAACAGCTCCACCACCACCGCCGTTCACCTCTGTTCGTCACGGATTTTTACGAACAAGGTTAGTCGTCCCTCTTTAAACTCCTCATTTAATCATTTATTATGAATACGGACCACACCTCAATGAGAATAAGTTGGAACTTTGGACTGTTGAATGACTGAATGATGATTTGGAGTTTGCCAGTTTGGATTGTTGATAATAGATTAAATGGTTTCTTGTGTTTGATTGAATTTTTGGGATTGGTATTGCTGAAATTCTGAAAGTCATGCATCTTTGATTCTCTGTACTACATTTGTCACTTAGGCATTTCAGTGTTTATTTGATTCAAATAAACACTGAAATGCCTAAGTGACCACTTCTGAATCTGCGAATTGCGATAAAGGATGAGTGAATCAATAAAGTATTGCACTGTAATAGGAAATACTGAAATAAAACCACTGAAAAAAGTCCTTGTTTCTTGTTGTTGCTGTTGTAGGATCAATGGAATCTGTGAACATGAATCCACCTACTGAAAATCCTGATGTTGAGGTTGTAGACATTGATGAGGACTCCCCTGATTGTACTAATCATGATGGTTTTGAGATTGATTCTAAGTCTAAAGGTGCTATTTGGGAGAAATTTGACATTGTGAAGGAAAATAATAAACATAGGGCCGTTTGTAAGTCGTGTAGGGAGAAAAGTTTTGCAATGGGAACCACTCCGGATGGGAAGCCATGCAAGAGTAGTCACGGAACTTCAAATATGCATAAACATCTTAAGGTTTGTAATGCCTACAAGAAACAATTCATGGATATTAAACAAATGCAGCTAGATTACTCGGCAAAATTGAGGACCAAAAAGATTTCTCAAGATGTTTATCGTGAAAAAATGAGCATTGCAATCTTAAAGCATAATTATCCTTTCTCCATTGTTGAACATGAGGGCCTTAGGGAGGTTCATAGCTATTTAAATGCGGAGGTCAAGCAGTATACTCGTAATACCGCTAAAGCCGATTGTTTGAAAATTGCTATGAGGGAGAAAGAGTTACTTAAGCTTGCTTTGGCTAGAATTAGTGGTAAAATATGTCTCACGGCGGATGTTTGGACTTCAATTAGATCGGAGGGGTATCTTTGCTTGACTGCACATTTTGTTGATGAAAATTGGAAATTGCATAGTAGAATCCTTAACTTTTCCCATTTTCCTCCACCGCATTCCGGTAAATTCTTGTGTGACAAAGCTTATGATTTTTTGAAGGATTGGGGAATCGAGAAAAAAGTGTTTTCGATCACTTTAGATAATGCCTCTAGTTGTGATAACATGCAAGATCATTTGAAGAACTTAATGCTAGTTAACAAAGCCTTGGTGAGTAATGGCGATTATTTTCACATTCGATGTTCCGCTCATATTTTGAACCTTATTGTTCAAGATGGATTGAAAGTTGGTTGTGAGGCTATTTACAAGATTAGGGAGAGCATTAAGTATGTCAAAGGATCTGAGAGTAGGTTGATAAAATTTGCCCAATGTTGTGAACAAGTTGGTTTGAGTGTGACATCTTCAATGGGTTTGCGCATGGATGTTCCCACTCGTTGGAACTCTACTTTTTTCATGCTAGAGTGTGCAATTAAATTTCGATTGGCATTTGTCAACTATTCTCTTACTGAATCAAACTACAAGTATTGTCCGACTAATGAAGAATGGGATAGGGGGGCTAGAATTGCAAAGTTTTTGGCCCCATTTGCTGTAATGACCAATCTTGTGTCTGGGACTGAGTATCCAACGGCAAACTTGTATTTTAATTCGGTGTGGAGAATTCAGTTGCGCTTAATGGAAGAGATGGAAAGTGAGGATCTAGTTTTGAGAAGCATGGCTACTGAAATGTATCCGAAGTTTTTAAAGTATTGGGAATCTTATAGTGTTATTCTAGCTATGGCGACGATTCTTGATCCTCGGTACAAGTTGGAATTTGTGGAATATTGTTATATTAAGATTGATGTGATAAATGGGAAAGAAAAGGGAAAGGAACTCAAAGAGAGTATCGAGAAGCTCTATCAAGAATATGTTTTCCAAAATTCCGTTGCTCCAAAGGATAAAGCTTTTGTTGGTACGAGTGACATTCATGGGCAAGAAGATGACACTGAAGTAAGTTATTTCGTTTTCTTGTTTACATTTCTTTTCTTACTTTTTAAATTTTGTTGTTTAATTGTTTACATTGGCGGTTCTAATAATAAAGGAGTACTTTAAAAAGCGACGACGTGAGGCCAAGAAGAAGTCGGACTTGGATCTTTATTTGGAGGAGCAGCCGTATGACTGCGTGGATTATGCACACATGGATATCTTGGAGTATTGGAAAGATAATCGTTCTAGGTATCCCGTTCTTTCAAACATGGCACGTGATATCTTGAGTATTCCAATAACCACAATTGCTTCCGAATCATCTTTTAGTATTGGTGCAAAAGTTCTCAACAAATATCGGAGTTCACTTACTCCCGATAATGCACAAGCTTTGGTTTGTGGACGTAATTGGTTGTTTGGTTATGCAATTCAAAGTAAGTTTTTAGTTGTGAAGCATTAAAATTATAAATCTATTTATGTGTTTTTAGTTAACCACATGTGTTTAAATGTAGGTGAAGATCCCGATGATAGTGAATTGGTGCTAAGTTTGCCGAGTAGTCCGAGCATGGACGGTTCGTTGGATGCAAGAAGTTTGACGGATGCCTAAAGACTTGAAGTGATGCGGATTGGGAAGTTGAATGAATTAGTTGAAGACTTGAAGACTTTTTAAATTATTATTCATGTGATGTTTTATGTTTAAGTCAAATTGTCTAATTTTGGATTGTGGTTGGGCGTGGGGGATGGGGCTTGATGCATGCTTGATGTTAACGTTCGATCTTATGGTACTTATATTAACGTGTACTAAGTAGTAGCAAGTACTAAGTCGTGAGTAATTAAGCAGGAATAAGTGCTGTGAGTAGTTTACATAAATTGAAATTGAAGTACCCTTAACAAGAAAGTAGAAACAGAGAATGCAATAGTTGTCTGTTTATTAATAAGAAAGTAGATTGGCAAATGGCAATTGTAAAAATGACAAACTATGGTTTTAAAAAAAGGAAGATTGAAAAAAGTCAAAAAATTGGTCATGCCCGCGGGTAACACCCGGCCCGTCCAAACTGGGTACGGGCACATGAAACAGCTACCCGGAAAAAAACGGGTAATTTCTACCCGTACCCGTTTTACCCGTACCCGGCTGAGTTTTACCCGTACCCGCCGGATTTACCCGTTTGCCAGGTCTATATATATATATACACCCGCAATGTATATGTATATATACAATGTATATGTATATATGGCGTTGAAGGGAAAGAGGAAGAAAAGTGGGGTGGGTCCCATTCATTTTAGTCCGACATGATCTGGACTAATTTTATACCACCCCCCCAAGGTATTATTTTATCCCACTCAAGGGGGATAAAACAAGTCCAAGGGTACCTTATCCGGGGACTAAGTGCACGTCCAAACGCCGGATAGGATTATTTTTATCCTATCCGGGGTCTTATCCCGCGCGCCAAACACAGCCATAGTGTAGATTATGTACAAAATTCTTCAAGAAGAAGACCAACAAAGAATCAAAGATGAACAAAACATGGAAGAGAGATATTGATTACCTGAACGCAGATTTCCTCAACGGTCGTCTTCAATTCGTGGCTGTCCGGTGGAGAGTGGCCGTGCGCCGACCGCCGTGCGGTATTGCGGTGGTCCGTGGAGACTGGAGAGTGGAGAGGCAGAGAGTGGAGAGGAGAGCCGTCAGCCGTGAGAGTGAGAAGGCAGTAGGCACAGCCGAGAGTGGAGAGGAGAGCCGTGAGAGTGAGAAGAGGCAGTAGGCACACAGCCTCACAAAGCCACAGATTAGGGATTTTAGGGTTTGCAAGGAAAAAACAAGGAACATATATATATGGTATCCTATGGACGGCTAAGATCAACTAAATAATTAGGGTACGACTAAGATTAACTAAAGAACTAGGGTACACCGGGGCGGGGCAGGTCGGATCACGGGGCGGATTTAAGGGTATACCATACCCGCCCCACGCCCCGGTCAAAGTCAAAATAACCCGACCCTATCGGGGCGGGGCGGGGCGGATATCCACGGGTACGGTTTTTTTTGCCATCCCTATGCCCTGCTTGTAGTTTTCTTTATGTTAGGTTGGGTTGGCAGCTGATGGGTCATAGTGTTGGTTCGGTGGTTAACGGTGGTCTTGCTGGGATCTTGGTTAGTCTAATTGTAATTTTTTTGAATGTTGTGGTGCTTCTCATAGGGTCAGGGGCTCTCGTTTGTGTTGTTTTGGTGCCTTCTAGAGTCAGGCAGCATGGTAATAGCCAGAAAGGTGGCATTTTTTGGTGCCAGAGTGGTGCACGGAGATCGAGGGCAAGTTGCAACAGCCAGGACACGTGTCTGAAGTTGGGCTCGTGGCTGACAGTGAGTTGGTGTTTTTGATTGGCTGTTTCATTTACTCTTTATCATGTTTTAGGCTACAGTTATAATGTTTAGCTAGTTTTAGCTGCTTGATATTTTTTAGCTTGTTAGTTGGTTATTGCATATCCATATAAAAAAAAAGTCTTATTTGCTTAGGTTTTTATGTATTTTCATAGTTTTGTTTTAAATTGTTGTTGGTTTTTATTTTCATGCAAGTCCTATCAGATGAGGATGTCATCTGTAAGTCTTTTACTTATTTATTTGTATATGTTTTGTAACTCTCTGTTGATTTGGTATATATTTTTACTCTTCAATACAAAGAAAAAAAAAACAAATCGGACAGTGAACAAGAAAAATATAGCAATATGGCTTCACTTCTTAATGCTCAAACTTCAAACCAATCATGTATTAGTGTATCACCATCACCAGAAAACTCATCATGTATTTTCTAATGCTTCTTACTTTCATTTTGTATTTCCGTGATCATGTATTTCCTCTAATTCCTATTTAATGTTCACACTTCAAACCCATCATGTATCACCGTTCACCAATTCACCATCATCTGAAAGCTCATCATGAGAATTAAACTTGACGAATCATGATTAGTTCAAGTGTATCATTGTACAAACTACCATTATCGCCCCATAGAGATAGAGATAGAGAGAGACAGAGAGAGAGAGGAGGCACGACTGGAGAAGCAGACGGCGGCGACTGGCTGCGACGGGAACAGTAGCGATGGGGGGCATGATGGGCAGTTAGATATTCTGGGTTTTTGAGTTGAGAAGATGGATCAATTGAAGTAAAGAAAGAATGGGGAAAAAAATAGAAGGCTGCTTAATGCCTTGAGCCTTCGTTGGCGCCTCCACCGCCGCTAGCTGGACGCCTTACGCGCATGCGAGCCTAGGCGCACAAGGCACGCACCTACTCAAAGGAGTTGCACCTAGCCCTAGGCGAGGCACACCACCTACGCTGGGTTGTGCCTTGCGCTTAGGCGCGCGCCTAGGTCAAGACCTTGTCAATTAAACTTTAAAACTATCTTTTATAACATATATTGCGTATATAATATAATACAAAGTATGTTTCTCCAATATATCTCGAGTTACATGTAGATCTACGACGTGTAGTCTTGTAACATTTGAAGCTTAAACCTATCCATTTGAAAAAAACAGTTTAAAAAACTTAATGTCACCAATAAATTGCAAAGAAGAAAAGGTTAAAATGGCTTTTTTTAAGCTACAACAAATGAACAAAAAGTAAGTATCATCTTACCTTTTTTTTGTGTGTGTGTGTGGAATGTCAAAGAAGTCTGATCTGGTTTCTGCTTTTATGCACCAAACAAGAAGAATGAAAGAAGAAATGATAGCTACCCCAATTCATAAAATAGCCGGAATGCTTGCAAAAGGGATCTGACCTAATGGCTAAAGTATAACGTAACTGATGAGTTTTACGTAACATTAATATCTATTTAAAAGTAACATTGCAAAAGAGATGAAAATACTAAGCAGACTAAGTAGAAATCAACAGATAAGATTGTGCGAAAGACGAGAATGAAGATGAACTAAACGTGAGAGAGCTATGCGTATAGGAAGCATCAACACAAACACCAAACACTCAGATTAATGTACTTAGTAAAAATTTGGTAAAACTTATAAACTCTCCTAATAGATATGTAGCGTGATGCATATATTTACCTTGCCAGCTTATGTATCGATGCCTTAATAAATTCCAGCCAAGAAAGCTAGCTTTTACTTGGAATGTACGAATACATTAAACTGACTGAAAAAAAAAGGTTGAAAAAAAAGCCAACAATATACTGCAAAAACAGAGAAATGCATGCCAGTAAACGATGGAATTTATATGTTGGAAAGGGAGGAGGAGTCTGAATAGATTAGCGGAATTATAATGAGGGCACTAGTTGCTCAAAGAATATAGGAGGAGACTCACGGAAAACTATCTTGGGGGGACGAAGTTGAGAGATGATATCAAAATCTTAAAGGAAGTAAAGAACTTGTGGCTTAGGCAGGAAGTTCGAACCTACAGAAAGAGGCTTCTATATTAGAAGGAAATGATTTTTTGAAAATGGGAAATCAACAGCTAAATTTATGGGCTTATTGATGTCAAAATATTTAACTACATTCTTGGAGCACCTTGCTAAATAACTCACAGTTTTATATGTTATGTGACAAGTGAAGAGAACGTTCAAGTAGGCGATGACTGACAACGTTCTGGATCAATTATATTCAATGACATATGTATCCGAATGTGCGAATCTCATTAATAAATAATCAAGTTTGAATGTCAGTATAATTTGGGAGAGTTAAAATTGAGTATTTATGTGTTATGTCGAAGGTTTTTTATTATGCTTCATTTTTATTCCCGTAATACGACTCATCAAATTTAAAATATATAAAATTCATGAATTTTACATATAAGCAACATTATAATCAAGAAACTCAATGAAAGTTGTATAAGATTGAAATTGCTCCAAAATAATAAATACTGGACTGGCTCTACGCCGATTGAATAAAAGATATGCCAATCAAATAGATAAAAACATTGTTCAGTTCTAGTTTATCATATCTATACATGAATCAAAACAACTAAAATTTTGTTTCTTATGAATCTATCATTGATTTTGTATTAAGACTTTTAAAATTGGGTGGGCAAGAGATGAATTGAAATATTAGGCTTAAATCATACGGTTGATAATTTTGTGATGGCAAATTTTTTATCCTATATGTCATTATGCGGAATGACGTATAAAATTACTTTGAGTTGCACTTAAAATTAAGATTTGAAAGTATAAAATAAAGTACTCAAAAGTGAAGCATGCAATGAGTGATCAACTATTTCACACCAAATAAGAATGTTGTTTTCTGTTCCAGTATTGTAAGTACTGATTCATTTTTCCCTTTTTTCTACAAAAAAGATGGCTTAATGAGTAAATTTTTTCAAGAAATCATACACAAAACTACCTTTTTTACGTTCCTTTGCTCACTAACAGTTACATAATTGTTTTACCACTAATCAATTTATAAAGCTGAGACATCTTTTTCGATTTTTCACTGCATGGCGCACATTAGAGGTCAACATTTCTATTTTAAAAATATTTCTGATAGAAATCATTATAATAAACAAAATAAGAGATCAATTACAGTACTCTACATTGGAAAGGAAGAACTATATTTCTGATAAAAAAATATAATAAAGGTACAAATTATATATATATATATGAAAGTCGAAACTGAGAGAATGTAACATTCTCTTTTCTACTTAGCATGCCTCTTTTTATGACATTTGGCATTCAACCGATTAAATAAGTTTCACTTTCTCCATCTTCCACGTCAGCATGTTCCATTTAAAAACAAATCTCTCTCTCTCTCTCTCTCTCTCAATTTTAAATTTATTTTCCATTCTAATTTATCTAAATCTTGAAACTTTGCTATATTTTACACAAATCTAATATATTTTCACAATTTAACAAAATTAATCTTCCTCCTTTTACTTTATTATAAGTCATATAAAACGTATATGTATATATATGTCTGTATATACATATAATTATATCTCATATTGTATTTTCTCTTATGTCGCAAAACTTTTTATACTATTTTAGGTGAGTTTTATTAATAAAAATCTCAACACATGGGTTCTTAATATTGTTACTACAAATGGTAGAAAACTCATAAAACAGGTGAAAATAACATTATTTGTTTTTATTATTCGACATATAAGTATGATCTTTTAATTAGCCGTTGTTGGTCTTGTGTGCAACGCACGGGTTAATACTAGTATATATATGAAAGTCGAAGTTGAGAAAATGTTGTACAATTATCGCTTCCTTGGACACTCTCTTATTTCGCCATATGGACTTTTCTATTTTGAATTTTTAATATATTTTAAATTTACCTATCTTTGTAATAGTGATATGGATTCATTCTCTCTCTCTCAATTTGATTTGAATTCCTTCTTTTCATTTGAAATTCAACCAATTATATAGATTTTACAGTTCTCTCTCTTTTATGTCAACATGCCTTGCTCAAAATTTTTATTTTATATCTTTATAATTCCATTAATTCATAGATTTTGACAAAAGTAATTCTCTATATATTCCTTTTTAATCTTAAATCTTTTTTATTGTTTAGGGAAACACAATATTTTCCATCAGTTTTTATCTTAAGCTACCACAATCTCCTTCCTTTTATTTCATTACAAGTTTTATACTCCTATAGTTTACGCTCCCATTCTTTTTTGTAATTTATTATGTACTGTTACTCTTTCCTTGGTAGTCCTGAGTATTACAACCTCAATACACATGTTATCATTGTTATTATTATCACTGCAATTGATATTAGTTAGGAGAGACAATTTCTATTATTTCATACACTATTTTTCATCTTTATTTGTCACTAAAAACTAACAATTATTACTCAAGTTCATTTCTAACAATTTCTAACAATAAAAATTGGTAGGAGAACTCCTTTAAAAGGGTAAAAATGAATTTTTGATTATCTTATTGTCATTACCAATTTTGTAATTGTTATTGTGTATACAAATAAGAGATCTTTCAATAAATATTTTGATAGTTGTTATTTCCGTGTGCAACGCACGAGATCAAAACTAATAACCTATTAAAAAGCATGATGTGAAATTACCTTATAATAGAAATTGAAGTACGTGAAGCTATCTTAAACCACCCTTTTAAAATATAGGTTGAACCCTAGAAAAGAAAAAATATAACATCATATTTGCAATTTTTGTAAATTTAATTGCTTTCTTTCATGGTTAAGTTTGATGCTTTTTTGACCATCTATTTTTTAATGTATTTTAGTTAATAATAATTTGAAATTATCATAAAAATATCTTACCGTTCTGCAAAAGCTTTTCAAATAATTGAGGCTAAACATTTATAAAGCGATGATTATTCTTACAGTTAAATACCTTGTAATAGATCGGTATGCAATTGTATGTTTAAATACTTTATCTTTACTTTTTATAGATTGTTGATTGAGTTCTAATTAGGTCAATTTATTGCTAAAATTTATGAAATTTGATGAACTAAAACAATGTAGATCAAGTCATTTGTATGTGAAACATGTTTTTCTTTTTATATGTTTGTAAAGATGTATAACATAGAGAAATTGTGAATTGTACTTAATTGACAATCTAATGCAAACAACGGTCAAAATAAATATGAAAAATTACTATTTGAACATGCGCATTAAGTATCACATACAATTGTTACGAATAACATATTACTATGTGATTTGAGTGAAATAAATGTCAAACAGAAAAAAAAAAATTCTTTGTTTATGCCTAATTTATCGTGCTTACACATGTACCCAAAAAAAAAACCAAAGCAACTAATATTTTGTTCCTACAAATATGTTATTTGCGTTGAGTTAGTATTGTGAAATTTGGTAGGCAATACATGATTAGAGAATTATAGTTAAATCACACGGCATTCAGTTTTATAATCCCTTAATTTCCCTTTTATACTCGAAAAGATTAGTAATATTAATGTTGAACTGTATGGAATAAAGTATTCAAGAAGTAAAACATAACGTAAATGATCAACTATTAGGACTATACTGTTTTGACCTCCCTCCTTTATATAGCTAAACATGTCTTGGGTGGTAATTCTTAATCTTTTTAGCACTAATAAAGCGGTGAAAATGAAAAAGCTCCTGCCAAAGCAAGGTTATATCTTTAAGTGCACATTGTTTTAACAAATACTGGGAAACAATTGATGGAAACGGCGCCCAGCCCCAAGCCGCCCATCGCATTTAGCTTAAACCTACCCAATTGACCGAATTCTGCATGAGTCAACCTGTTTAGTTTCTGTAACGCCCCGAATTTTTGAAGTGTTTATATCAAATAAACAAAGTCAGAAAATCTCAAAATATCAAAAAGTCTCCCAAGTGGTCATTCAGAGCATCTACTAATCAATTCCAGAGATACATCACTAAACGCCATAGCAGCCTAAAGCATTTACATAATCCAAATTACTCCGACAAGTATTTCCAAAATAAACTCTAAACAAATTCAATTGTCTTAATTATTACATATAAAAAATACTAATACTGACTCTGAGATAAAAATCACTAGCTCTCACTCACACAGCTAGCCCTATAATCTAATCTCACCTACTGATAACCTAAAAGGAAAAACAATAAGGGAGTGAGCCAAATGCCTAGTAAGATCGCTCAACGGACCAACAAAAAAAGATACAAAATGTCTGAGAAAACGAAATTGCGGACATAATTTTTTTTTAACATAATAGATACACAAAAGAATTTCGAAATGCCAAATATATTTTTGTATAGAGACAGACACTAGAGAGCCATTCAGAATAAGGTCACACATGCCATCACTGACACACTAAATCAGATTCAGAAAATAAGATCGCGATCTCTATCTCATCTTACTGAACTAACTCAAGTTCCAATCTACGTGGGTAAGTCAGAAACTAGAAAAGTTACGTGCTATGAGGTGTCTCACAAGAATATAGATACATTTACCCAACAGGTAGGTCAAACATCAATAAGTTGCATGAAAGATATCACTTATGGGTCATATACACCTAGTGGCATATTTGGCTCACACAAAGTGTCGCTCATAAATTGTAAAAAGTCAATTATAAGAGGCACAATACGATTTCGTGTGACATAATTAACCACGCAAAAGTTTGTGATTAACTTAATGGAATGGTACAAAGGAGGTTGTAACTGAAAAGGAAAAAAAAAAAACCAAAATTAAGAACCCACAACACCTGCCGAATTGCTCAGATCCAATTTTGTAGAACAAAACCGACTCAAGAAAATATTATGTGGGACCACTTATGTTAACGCAAGGTCAGTTCATTGCTGCCGGAGAGACTTTAAATTTCTAATTAAACTGTAGAATCCCATGACGGTAGTATGATGACAACAGTCAATGATAAGAAAAGCTTGGCATCCAAAGTGAAAAGTCCAATTTGATGTCTTTCACTCATGGAGAAAGACAAAGAAAAATTAACAGTATCTGGTCTAGGAATTAGCCAGCAAGGTCATGCACTAAACAAAGGAATATGGCATGCCACAAATAGTGTATAGAATCCAAAGGGGTTGGTGGAGTTGGTAAGGGCTCGATGAGTGACATCGAGGTCCCGAGTACGATTCCTCTCCCCTCCGTGTTATTTATGAAATACAGTTCTAATATTTTTCAATTGGGAAATTCAAAAAAAAATAAAAATAGTGTATAGTGTATAGGTTTCAAGGAGTAGAAAACAAACAAATAAGATGCAAGGAAGCTGATTACAACCGATTAAGGAAAAAAACCGATTAAGGAAAAAAAATGTTCACGACTGACGATTTAATTATCTTACCAACTATAATTCATGTTCCAAGAATAATTCAAATTTTGAGAAAAAGTAAACTCTTATGCAAATAGGATTGATCGGTCCAACGCCGATTCAGATTTCAAATAGTAAACTCTTACATCAAATTGTGTAATTCCACCCAAAATTTTGGTATTCTTAATAAAGTATATCAAAATTCCTAAAAATTAATATACCCAAAAGTTATAATTAAGGTTTCAATAATAACAAAAATTCGTAAGGTTCTAATTACAAACTTCAATTCGATACTCGAAATAAATTCTCACCTTTAAGTAATGATCAAAATCTCAAGATGCTCTTCCTACAGAGTTTCTGGAGATTTTTCTAAACTTTCTTGTGTTCCTATGAAATATATATTGTACGTAACTATCAGATACCTAAAAGATATATATCTATATTCCTAAAGCAATAAGAATTTCAAAATACTCATTACGTCCCCAAGGTCTCTAATTTTATTTTCTTCTCCTTTTTTTTAGAAGCATTAAATATGAGGGGTCTAATAGTTTATATATATATTTTTTGGGTTTAAACTAAGGCCATTTTTTTTTACAATCAATAGTTTCTGTACTCTGATATGGGCTGAGGTGGGTTTCAACATTAGACGATGGCATGGCAGCAGTCGCCAGCAGTAGAAGCTGCTGGAATTTTCAGCTGGTGGCAGGCGACAACAGCTACCTGATTTTCTGGTGGCGACTGCCCATGAAGAGCAGTGGTGATTGCTGGGATTTTATTGCAGTGACTGCCGATATTCACCGATGACGACAATTGCGGCAGCTAGCGGTGATTGTCAGAATTCTTTGACGGTGAAGTTAGAGAGAGAGTGTGTGTGTGTGAGAGAGAGAGAGAGAGAGAGAGAGAGATGTAAATGAGTTAAGTTTTTTGAAATTCTATATTGATTAAGTTGCCAATGGAAAAAAATCCAAATAGCCTCGTTTAGTTACATCCCTCGTTTGCCCCATATCTATCCACTCAAAGAGGAACATTGTGGGACGGGCGCGGGTTATGGCGTGGCTACAATTAGACACCCAAGTTACCATCCCTAGGTGTTCTTTTTTGCAAAGATTTTGTTTCCAATCAAGTCTCAATTGGAAACAAAGTGTTACAGAATTTGGTTTGACCAAAATTTTGTCCTCATTGGCAAAAACACTAGTCCGAGACATTCATTCAAGTACAAAGTTCAATATAGTTGGTGCAAATAATGCATGCTCATCTTCACAATATTTGGCTGAATGACGTGTTTGACACCCGTGCGATTAAAATGTCGATAAGTATATTACATGATGAACACGTGTAATCAGTCCCACTTTTAAGACGATGAATTTGGAATATAGATTTTTACTTGTAACGCATCAGACAATTTTCAAGTTAATATAAATTTATAATGTACGGTAATCATATTTTACTTTGACATTTTCAGACTAGCATTTAATTTTGACCACATTTGGAAAAATATCTTGTCAGATATCCCTCTTTGTTCTTTCAACGGAGCTACTTGAAACAAGTAGGCTTCAGCCTCACTTGTATCTCGTAGAGTTCCATGCAACTCACCTCCACACTTGCGCAACGACAACCATTTATGAATTATGATTAAAACATGAACGTCTTTAGTGAGATTTGAACACGGAAAAATTCGATTATCATTTATTTATGCCTTAAAACAATACATTTACATTCCTGTATGATTTACTATATGCCTTCTCAATCACTACGCTGCCAAATTCACGACTTTTGATACATCGACTACCTTCTTTTTCTCTAACAACTTTATCCCCAACCTTAAATTTTGACGAGCTTAAGTGCTAACCATTGATCCGCCTGTGCATCATATTCCCCACTTCCTGCAGACTGCAGCATCCTAAATCCACATACACAAGTCCTGTTCTAGAATGGTCGCTCATTGTTATAGTTAGTTGATTCATTTTGATCGACCACGTCTTGTTGAAGATTACGCGATCCCATTAATGACTTTTCCCTTATTTGTGACAAACGTCGGTTATTCTGCTATGTGTCTGCGAATTCGGAGAGTTCAAGGCGGACCCATGTTCTTTGTCCACCTAGGTGGTCTCGTATCAGCTGATCTTGTCCCTTCTTTCACGCCCCTCTCTGTCGAGATCTGCAAATTGGGTTTGGAATAAGTTCCCCACTATCCAATCATACCTTATATGGGTCTTGTTCACAACTCCAAAACAACAACGCGGTGGGCTTGAATTGAACGACTTCATGTGAGTTCAACCTATACTAACTGTTGATGTATGATCGGTAGTGATTATAGTTATGGACATGTGCGCGCGCGCGGGGGCGGGCATATACCCAATATATCTGTTTGAATCTTTCATCTTGTTTATGGATGGCTTTTGATGTTGATGCTAGTTGACGTGTAGTTGAATAAATGTGTGAGTTTTGAACCTTGGTGTTGGATAAATAGTTGTGCATATACCCACTTCTGTAGGAATTTAATGCTAGGAGAGAAAAGCAGTTACTAGGGAGCTTTCGCTTGTAAAAGAGGATTTTTCTATTCTTGTATATGTCTATAAATTACTTAGTAAATTTGTGCGCACTTGTTATTTAAGAATGTAATATAGTACGTAAAACTACTATTGTGGCCTCATAACCAAAAAAAATTTCCGGAATTGTTTTGTGTCTTTAGCCCGAATCCGTATTCGTGGTTGATTTTGGTAATAGTAAGAGATGAAGCTAATGGTAATTTGGTATGGGGAAGTTTTTTCATTTGCATGGGGAGAGTCAGAGAGACATGAAGTCATTAGAGTATTTATTGCTCAAAGATCAATATTCTATTTATGACCGTACCTTGCTTTAAAGTTGCACTTACTATGAGATATATGATCGCACTTGTTCTTGATTTATCTATTGCTTATTGAGCTTTAATTAATTGTTTTCTGTCATCCATTTCCCACTAGAAATCCTTAAAAGGGCTTTCTCTTGTTTGCTAAAACTGCTACTTTTAAGATACCAAGGCCATTGTTTTTTACTTCTTACTTTTATTTAGTGTGAGGAATTGTGAAAATACTTCCTATTCCTATTACTAGCTATCATTTGAATATCAATTTTGAAGTCGAGGACATGTTCCTGAAATTAATTTCATTTTGGATAGATTTCCGAGTCCATAGTTTGAGATGTCTGGACAAGACACCTTGCAGTATCGAGGGAGGCTGGACAGGACACTGGCATCTCATGATCTCGCAAATGAGGAGGCACTTAAGTCCCTTGTTAAGAATCATATTCAGCGATCATCAGGACACGATGTAGAAGGTTGATTATTAATAAGATTATGTCCACGTTTTGTTATCTTGTGCAAGTGCTATGTGCATTTCAACTGTATTAGTGTCACTAATATTTGTCATTTGCAGAATATATTAACAATGTTTTGGAAACCAGAACCAACGAATTATCTAACTTTCTCGGCATGTTGAGGAGTGCTTCTGTGAGCCACGATGAGGGGTTAAAGTCAAGTGAGACACCCAGTGGGGGATGGAAAGTATGCAATCTAGTCAAATTCTACTGTTACTGATTTTTCTGTTGTTTCTATTTCAATCCTTTTGCTTTCAGTAGTTTTCTTAAACTTGGTTGGCAGCGAATCTAAATAATGGTCGGTCTTGCTTCCTTGGTAATTTTGCCATCATCCTAGGCCTGCTGTTTCCCCTCGACTTTAAAACTTCGTAAATTAGTTAGTAACATCGTACTCCCTCCTTCCTAATTTAATTGCTCCATTTTGACTTGGCATGCATATTAAGGAATTAAGTCATATATTTTGTGTTTTCCATTCTGAGGGAGGGAGGGAGGGCGGGGGGGAGGACATGGCTTGGTGGAGGGTTAAACGTGGAGAAAAAAAGTGTAAAACGGGTAAACATGGAAAAATACCTGAAGAATCTTTCTTAGTTTGTAAAGTGAGCAATGTTTTCGGGACGACCCAAAAAGAAAGTACGTCCAATTTTTTTCGGACAGAGGGAGTAATAAATTAGATCATAAGATGTTTGGTTCTCATGCAAACATCTCTTGTTAAATCATCATAATGCACATAGTCTACATGTTTCTGCTTGGAGGGAGTATAATTGAAGGTATCCTACTCCATTTGACAGGTAAAGCAGGATACTCAAGAGTACCGTGTTATGTATCGAGAAGGACCAGCAGGCACTCCCTTTCATTCGCTACTTGTTGAAGGCTACATTGATGGGCCCATAGATGTTTGTAGGTTAAGGAAAAACATTCAGAGAACTTCCTATTTAGCCTCCAATCTCTGTTTGTCACTTGAAAGACATTAAAGGTTGTTGATTTCTAACTTATTACAGGTCTATGCATCTCAATTGAGTCGAGCCTTTACAAGAGATGGTAAGAGTTGTTTCTATATTTATTCCTTTTTCGCCCTTAATATGTATTTCGGGTATCGCGGAATTTTCTAGAAGTGTGGAACAGGTGTATATATTTTTGCATACTTCATTTTTTTCTGCCAAAAGCATGATCTTTGTACTTTCTAGTGGTGTGAGAAATTTAACGGGACATGATTTTCTATATGCAAAAGATGGCGGTGGTGGTGAGTATATCAGTCATTAAGTGGTTGTAGTGGAAATTCAAGATCACTTGTTAAAAAAAAAAAGTAGTGATGATTGAAGAGTGATAGTGGTGCTAGTGGCAGGAGCTCTAACTGTGACAAAGATGGTAATGGAGTTTAGTGGCAGCAAACTGGATTTGGTTGGCATTTGAAGTGCTATTAATTAGTTTCTCTTGTTCTCATGCTATTTAAAAACAGGAATTACTAGAAGCAGGGAAAAGTGAATCTGTGGATGCCACAAATTATCTGTAGTTGCCATTAAAATATTGTTCTTCATGCATTTTGTTGTACCTTCCATTATAGCAGCTTTTGTAATTTAGAGCAGTACAACCGCTAATGCACAACTTACAACATATTGCTGCAGAACCTAACTCAACTGTGGCTGCCTCAGACTCACTTTTCCCTTAATTCCAATATTGAGTGTTAGAGAACTGGGAGCACGGACGTGGGAGTTGATACTCGCCTTGGAACCCGGTCCCATTATGTATGTTATTTGTGAATGATACATTTTCAATTGACAAAACTAGAGTCGGACTAACGTGAAATTAGAATTACTGAAAAATACTTTAGAATCAAAAGGCTTTAGGTTAAACAGCTTAGACGGAGTTCTAACTATACAATTTTAGTAAACCTAGGTGGTGGTCCGAGGAAGTATGGATGGGTAACAAGTACATAAGAAAGGAATCTTTAGTTTTCTTGGATTAATAATGCATAAAGACAGAAGGATATTCCGATAGGATAAGAGCTGGTTGACTCGAGAGGAGTTTTGTATGGATCAGATGTTTGGCAACTAAGAAGTACAATACGCATAAGATCAATGTAGCTAAAATGCGAATGCTTAGGTGGGTGTACAGCCAAAAAAGGAGGGATAAAATTAGAAATGAGGATATCCACAATAAAGTGGGCTTGACGTCAATTGAGGAAAACACAAGGAAGCATCACTTTAGATTGTTTGGTATCAATCTATTACCATTTGCGGCATTTTAGATGCCCCTATGATGAGTAGCGATTTGTGCCAATGGGTTAGACAAGGTATGGATTGACCGAGGATATCATGCGGATAAGTAGTCTATTGCTAGGAATTTATGAGAGAACTTGTGCTTTGATAGGGGGTCAATGGAAGAAAAAGGATCATGTAGCGGACCCCAACTTGTTTGGACAAAGGCTTAGTTGCGACAACGTCTTAGACAATGATGATTGGAGCCCAACTTGACCTGAAGTTTTAAGCCAATAGGTCTTGTGTCAACATGCCTCAGGTCTTGGGTCCTTGGTCTGTCAACTTTTCAAATTTCACTGTCTCCAAATGTTACCTAACAAATTTCCCCCTTAACGTGTGCATCCTACATCACCAACAAGAGGTCACCATCACGCCACTACAGTTGTTAAACTCATGGCAACCCCACAAAGACCCCAGCGGAGTAGTAGTGTAGCTATCTTCTTAAAAACCAAAAAACTAGTAAGAGCGGACTAGTGCATGATCCTGCCTGGTAATCATGGGCAGAAAACCTCGAGCATGGAGGGAGGAGTTAGTATCCTCCCTGGAGCCAACATAGCCTAAAAGCCAATAGTTCTGGTGTCGTCTGTGTATATCACCGGCTCAAACTTTGTCTTAGCATCAAGAGCATGATGCGTTGTGCGTTGGGTTTGGTATGCTTTTAGTACCTAAAATAAAGCAATAGTTACAAAAAGGGTATGTATAGAACCTTTTTATATCTTTTAACAAACATACAGGTACTGTGAATCCATTAGATCAGGATATAATATCAAAACACTGTTGTAGTATCAGCTTCATCTGCTTCGGCAGGCTGTGATTGGCTTCACATTGTTATCCTTTGTGTTCCTTACATAAGTTTTGTCACGTTTTTATATTCATAAGTGATCTTTATACATTTTAGACTTCTTTCTATTCTTTGGGTATGTTGGCTGCTTTTTCGTTTCATTCCTCTCTCGATGGTCTCTATTCCAGTAGATGCATGCATGCATATGCTCATATGCATTATTAAAGGTACGCACTTTTAAAAACGATTGTGTAGTTTACATTATCATACATTCATTGGTGCATGTTTTGGGTTAAAATACGAAGGAGAGGTGAAAGAAAACTATTGAATCTGTAGTTGGAGGGATAGATGGCAGCCAAAGAGAGGTATCGTTGCATATTCTGGTTGAAGGCACTCATGTCTAAGGCAACAGGATTAGTATAGGCATGCCAAATTTTGTTTGCTGTATATAAAATGAAGTATGCTTGTGCACGTTAGAATTAAAAATAGAAGAACTAAAGAAAATCACCATGAATCATCAATATGATATAACTATTGAACTTTCAATGATCACTTCCTGCCAGGTGGCCCCAGTCTACTGTTCCTACCTTCAAGATCATTTCTTCTGAATGCCTGCAAAAGGTCAGAATTGGTGAACAGATATCTTTAGTGAGGTTTGTACTGCTATGTTAAAATCAGTTAATTCACTTCAATTATCTTCACCTTTCTTATATGGATGCTGATTAACATGTAAACTATTTGGAAGAAAGGATGAAGCTTTCATGGCCACTCTCTGGAAGAGAAGCTGTAGTTCACTACTATGTATTTGAGTACTTTCAAGATGATCTGATCATAGTCCTCATAAAATCGGTAATTAGTTTTAAATCAGTTATCTCACTTAAATCAGTTATCTCAAGATTGGTTGATAAAATATGTACCTCCTCTTTTTGTGTGCTTGTTTGAAAGATGTTTGTGGGGGGAGGTGGGGTTGGATCGGTTGAGAGGTTAAATTATATTTTAATCTAGATATGTATCTGAAATCAAGTTTTACATTGTTTTCAGATCTCTGACTTGGAAAGCATCGATAGGAGTACTCACGGGTTCACCAAAGATGGGATACCTGATGAACAGGATGTTGTAAGGATTGATTTGGTGGGAGGCTTTGCATTACAAAAAGTTACTTCGGACAGAAGTTACTTCAGGTGAGTTGGTGGAATTAGATACCACATTCTTTGAAGTGCCTTAGTCAAGCAAGGATGATCAAGTCTATGTAGTGAAAAAAAAAAAAAAAAAACGCTAGAAGATCAAGGTACATAATTTATCAAGGACAGCCGACATCAGCTGTGGTCCCAGGTTTTCATGTGAGCTACTGACGCAACGACATATAACCTACTCGACGAAAAAAGCAAGTTTTGTATAAAATCGTTGAGCATATGATCACAAATCATATTAAATTATGTTTTGGGTTAATTGGTCCAGAAACAAGAAAGGCCATCGAAAACAGATGCTTACCTAGCAGTAGTATGTGCTAGTATTATTATTTACACATATATAGTTCATGTCTACCATCTTGACCCTTACATGGCCTTTTTGATATTCCATTTCAATCTCCTTGGTTAATGCCATTAACTCATTACAACCCTATGAGCTGAGTAATTCGCTCCTAAACACAACCCCCCCCCCCCCCCCCCCTCCGAACCCACACCCACACACATGGCCAACCATGATACTTAAGTGTCCAACCATCTCTGGGGGCAATGTGGATGTCGTAATATCTCTCTCTTTCTTTCCTTGTGAGTTTAGTACTCTGCTTAGAATACCAGCGGATTGGGTAAGATGACTGTGTTCCCTGGAAAGCATAACTCGATGGATTTGAATATCTATCTAGCCCAGTCTGTTGGTATTACCAGCTGATCAGGAAGACTCTCAACAAATATGCTCTCAACAAATATAGGCGTCAACTTAAGTGACACATTGACTTTGCTATCTTGATGTTGCTAGCTGTGGATCAGTTTTTACATGTGTCTGTATTGTTGTGCTTTGCGTGTACTTGTTTTTCTGTAAGGCCATATTGACTTTTTTGAGTACAGCTAATTATTCTAACCTTGCAGGACAATAATGAACATGGATATAAAGCTGAACTTTGTTCCTCCAGCATTTATCAACTTTATTTCACGGCAGCTCATAGGCAGCGGATTCAGGCTCTATCAAAAGGTTCCAATTCTATTTAAATGATGGTTCTTTTGTAAGCACTAAACATGCGAAGTTGGATGCGGTATCTGGTGAGACCAACTTACCTCCTCACTAGACACTCTTCTAAGTGGTCGATTGGACTGAGGTGAATCGCGTGGGGTCTTCTCTTCGTGAATAAAAGCAAAAATGAGAATCAACTTTAAACGTTCCTAAAACATACTATACACTTGGACTAGGATAGGGCAATGTGTCTCACTCTTTTCATTGGATATGTTACTAAGAGATGTTTCTTTTTTTGGGTCGCATTATTGCTTTACAAAGAGAGTTCTTCAATTTAAACAAAGCGAAAGAATTATAGAGATGAGGGAAATGGCTCTGTTGAGGTTGGAGGCTGTAAGAGTGAGACACATTGCCCTATGAGCCTTGACAGTCCTCCCAAGCCCATTTAACATGGCCTATGAGCCTTGAAAATTCTTCAGTGTGCTATGGAAAATTGTAAGCCTGAATCAATCTTTCCATATATTATTGTAAAATAAAACCAAAATATTGCAACCAAGAACAAACTGTGGAGGGTATGCTGCTAACAATAGTAGTTTGTATCCACCATTAATTCATCACTGCAACTTACTAATTGGATATTTGGATTTTAGTAGGAACTGGAACGCACCAACAAGTATAACAGAGAGAGAGAGCCTAGATGTACCTTGATTAAATTGGCTGCTGCAATTTGTTTCTCTCTTTATTTCCTATTCCTGGAATTGCTGCAGGAAGTTGCTTCAGTATCCCAAGGAGATGAACAGTTTGGCAAGGCCTTGAAGGACCCACTGTATACCCGAATACGTGAAGCTCTTTATAAAGATGAAAGATCGGAGGGGGCTCAGAAACCAGAAGACTTCAAGAGTGACACATGCACCCTGCCCGAAGAACATCTGAGGAATTCTGTGCTGGCTGAAAGCCATATGGAGACAGATCAGAGAGCTCTAGTTGAGATTGAGGAAATCATGGAAGAAGATGTGAAGGGGTGTGAGAGCGTAGAAGAGGATAAGAAGAAGTTATATAAATCTCCAACCAATGAAGTCATTGAAGGGTTTCGTATCATAGATAACAGGAAGGTTGTCATTAGTCCTGAGGTAGAACAAGCTCTGGGAACTTTGGAGAAGGTCGTTTCTGTTTTCCGAGAACATGGTTACTTCAACGAAAGGTTCTTAAAAAGCAAACGGAATGCAACAAAAGAGTCTAAGTCTTCAGAAGACAGTAAAAAATGTTCAAATCGTGAGCCTTCTGTTGAATTATCGGAAAGTGAATCAATGGAGATGACCCCACATGACCCAAGGAACAGTTCTTGCAGTCATGGCTCCAGGTAATTATGGTAACAGAATGCTATTTTTAATTGTTTCAGATCAGTAGAATGATTGTCTTGCTTCTCATAAGCTCTTTGCACGTTTGTTCTTCAAGCATATCACTTGTAACATACAGCTTTGGTTATTTCATTTTCATGCATCATCTGCCTGCTCACTGTGTTTGTATATAGATTTGTATATATATGCATATGTCTCTATATATCTATAAAGGGGGCTGATTTTACATCCAGCTGGAATTTTCATTGTTTTCCCAGCGTTTATCAGCTGTCCACCGCACAACATGGACAGCTGAGATGCCCTTTTTTTTATATGTTTTCTTGCTTAACTGCCTCTCCCTAAGAGAGGCGGTTAGCATATTTTGCAAAATTTCCCGAATCTGCCCCTCAGCCCTTTCTTTCTCTTCTCTTCAAACTTCTCTAATAGGTTCTCTAACCCAATGAAGCACCGTGGGCCAGCAACTGCAGTACCAACACGAGTACCCATCTCCACCTACCAACACCATTGCCCACCTCCACCTACTTAGCAACACCATACCCACCTCCACCTACCAACACCATTACCCACCTCCACATACCAATGCCCACCTCCTCCACCACAGTACCAACACCACCACTACACCATTGCTGTTATCCACTACACCGTCACCCACTTTCATGACGGACGACCATATCCAGCAACCACCACTGTTAGTACCCTCAACCACCATTGACATCCAACAGCCACCGCCACCTTGACCTTAGCAGTCACCATCGCCGATATCAACAGCATGATACCCACCACACCCACAGCTCTCAAGCCATACACACACCACAAACCCAAAAAATGGAATCAGACATCCCAAAATCCAATTCAATCCGAGCAAAAAAACTCAAACAATCAAAACACAAAAGGCATCTAAAATGGGTCTAATGGAAGATTAAAACCCATCGCGACAGGTTAGGGTAGCGACTTTGGCTTACGGAGGTGGTGACGGCTTTGGTGGCATGGTGACGGCAATTCAGTGGTGGTTTTGATGACAGCGTGCCGAGAAATGCTCTGATCTGTTCGGTGGTGTTAGGTGAGGGTGGGGGCGCCGTACTGGGTGGTCTGGGGAAATGAGGAGTTGGGTGGTTATTGTAGAGCTGGAGGACCAGCTGCCGCAGCATCGAGTTTGAATCGGTGGTTATGTTTGTGTTTGCTGATGGTAGAGGAGGGAGGGTGGTTAGCAGATTTTCTTAGGGGCGGTTTGGGCAAAATCATTTTTAAAAAATGGCATCTCGGCCATCCATGCGCGATGTAAATGGCTGAATGGCTGAAATGCGCCGGAAAACATAGTGAAAATGTCTAGTGATGGATGTGGATGAGTCCCCAATTACATACGTACGTACATGCATGCATGCATACATGTTTTGTGTGTGCGTGCGCAAACATATTATATATCTACATAATAGGGGACTGATCCGGATATGGCGCTGCATAACTCGCATTTATATAGCTTGATCTGATGCCGTCCATGGATTAAGATTGGTTTTTCATTATCCAAATTCGCTAAACACCGTCTTTTGGGCCTTAATTTACCCAAATGCCTTAAAAAAGGGTTTAGCTACCAACGGCCCCTGTTCTGAGCGGTTTGTATAAATGAAATTAAAACCGCGGTCTAGCACGGTAGACCGCCGCCTCCACATCATAGAGCACTCACTGCCTTCACTGCCACATCCCCCACCACTGCACAGCACAAAATCCACCACATCACCATAACAATACCCCCAGATTTCCCACCATCGTCGTCTCTCACATCCCTGCAGCCCCACCACCGCTGTATTCCACACCTTGCACAGATGCATCCCATAACAACGAGCACCACCAAATCCCACAACCCCCCCACGACACTGCATGAACCAGCCACCAGTGCACAGGTAACCACCAGTGTAAAAGCACCCTCCACAGGATGATCCACCCATCCCATCTTCCTCCACCACATAGAAACACAACTTCTCCTTGCGCCGCTCCTTGGACCTCCCATCCTGCATCCCTCCCACCTCTTACCTCTGCCCCACCGACCACGACCTCAGCCCATCATCAACCATCTCAACTAAAACCCACAAACGACAAGTCAACACTGTAAAGGGGAAATAAAACGGGAAGATAGAGATGGGCATTTTGGTGATGAACGTTGAGCGCTCCTTTAAGGGGTGGTTTATCGAATTCTTTTTAAGAGAAACTTTTAATCTCTGTTCGCGTTGTGGCGTGAACAGTTGGAGACTAGCTAGCTAAAATATCTTTATCTGGCAGACTATAGCTCATGACAAAAGTATTCTTTTGCATTTTATTTCTTGTTCTCTATCTGTTCATCGACTTTCTCTCTCTAGATGCGAACTTTCTTCTTTTACCATCTTCACCTTTCTCTTCATCTTGCTTTCACCGACCCACAACACTTCCCCCCAGCAAAATAACCACCCACCACCACCACCACCACAACACCACAACCATCTCCACTCACCCCCGTACCGCCGCACCGCAAGCACCTACAGCCTCCACCAACAAAACCGAAACAGACCAATGCAACCAATACAACCAATACAACCACTGTTATACCTGCAACCTCCACCATCAACAAACACCCCATCATTCACCGCCCACCATCTTCTGGAACCGACCCAACGTTTTTCGCCTAAAACATCATCGACTCAGCTAGATTTTGTTTCGATTTCCTTTCCTCCGTCAGTAACTTGCTTTCGATTTATTTTTACTCCAGTTTAGATTTGTTTTATGTCCAGATTTTGATGTAACTTTTGATATTGACTATTAATTTGCTTGATTTAGATTTGGGTTTGGAGGTTGACTTCTGATATTGGTATAGAAGTGCTTTAGTTTGTAAATATCTTCGTGGTTAAGGTGGAAACGATGGTGATTACCACTTTTGGATAGCGACAGTGACGGGGTTAGTGGCGTAGTCAAGGATGACTGTGAATGGATATTAAGTGGCATTATGTTAATTAAAACGGGTTTGTGATATGTGGTTGTGGTGGTGATTGTGAGATTGAGCATGCGCGCGGGGGGGCTCAGTTTTTGGTCGAGGTAAATGGTCGTGGCTTCGTTGCTGGTGGTGATTCGAGATCGGTGGTCACTGGCATGGCGAACGGTGGTGGGTTTGGTGTTGATGGTGGAGTAGTTGTGGTTTTGGGTATGATGGTCGTGGTGGAGGAGTGATGGCGGTCTTGGTAGGGTGGTGGGTTTGTTGGGGGCAGTGGAGTGGCGGTGGTTTTTGGCATGTTGGTGGACGGTGGTAGAGTTTTGCAAAATCAACAAAAGCTACTATTGATTTTTTGGAATCCGAGAACATGGTTCTGAATATGTGATTGTGAGAATGGTGATTGCCACTTTGTGATAGAGTCAGTTTGTCGGGTTGGACATTAATATGAACATTACAGATAGTGCGCCGCATAATCTGGTGCACTGTCTTTAATTTCAAATTTGCCAGCTTCAGAGTTAAAAGACAGTACAATGTGTTGTTTGGGAATCTGGCGCACTGTTTTTTGGTGTGCGTAGTGGTTTGGATCACTTGTGAGGGGGTTTGTTTCAGTGTTGGTGGTGGGGCAGTGGTGGTGATGTGGATCGGTGGTGGCAGGCATGGTGGGTTTGGTTTCAGCTGCGCCGGTTGGTGGTTGGATTTGGTTTTGCTGCGGCGATGGTTTCAGGCGGTAGTTTAAAAGTGAGCTACCCCCCAAGATCTATACCATCTCGCTGTTTTGGCTCAGATTTGGTATGATCTTGACGTTGGCTTTGTTGATGTATATGGTGTCTGTGGTGGCGGAGATGGTGATGTTAGTGACTGGTGGTAGGGATTGTGACTGGTTGGTGTCAGGGGTTGTGATTCTTTTTTTTTTTTTTTTGCTTTTTTTTTTTTTTTTGGGGGGGGGGGGGGGGGATACATGGCTACTGGTTGGTTGCCTGCGGTGGCTGGTGATGGACAGAGACACGTGAGAAGAACGAGATTGGAGGAGAGTTGCGTTTACAGAGAGGAGAGAGAGAAGAGAATCTATGTAATAAGTGCACGCTGCATATGAGAGAGAGAGAGAGAGAGAGAGAGAGACGTTTTGCGGTTGAGGGCATCTTGGTCACTGTGTGAACTATGCTAGATTATCTGGCGCACTGCTTTTTCGGTTTTCTGAAAAGTGATGGCGAAGGATCCAGATGGCTTGGGAAAAGGGAGCCCTTCCCAACCTTGGGAAATAATGGGCTCCTATATATATATATATATATATATATGGGAGCTGATCAATTGATAATGCTTGCAACTTAAGCTAAGTTGCTAGCGCAATCTGGCAGTCCATCCATCAGTTATGGACGGGCTAGATCTGTTTTTGTTTTAAAAAAAAAAAGTTAACTTCACCGTTTGCTACGCGGACGGTGAAGCTTACCATACTGCCCCCCGTACTTACCTGTGAATCTCTCCGACTCATCCGGGCGAGATCTGTGTGTGTGTGTGTAGACACACTTGTATACGGTCATGTCAATTATACCTCTACCCAACAAAGCCAAAAAATGTCTTTAGCTTCTATTCCACTTTCTAATTGTATAAAGCCTAATAGTTTGTTTCCTTTAAAATTGTGAAGATTACTGTCAGAAACTTCTTATTGTTTCTCTGCCTTTTACAAAAAGGGTTGATAATAACAATTTGCTAATGTCTGGAGTTATGGCATAAAAATTTGCTCTGAAACACAATGCATGCTAAACAGACGGCAAATAAGCTCAGGCACCAGATGGTACACTTCCACAGACTCTTCCGTTATAACACAAAAAGCTTATGTTTCCTCGAGAACATTATCACTTATGCTTATGCTCACATTTATACTTATCCGTTAGATCACATCGCCACCACCACATTTAGAATAGAGACATGGTCATCAATCATCTGTACTGCTCCTTGCGTAGAAGTTTGTGAGGTTTTGCAAACCCCTTTACGTTTGAACCTGTGTTTGTTCAATCTAACACTTGTACAAGGCTTAGGCATCAAGTGCAGAAATTTACTTTTTAGATGGTGTAATTTTTCTGTCAGGCACACAGGGTCTAATTCTTGTGCAACAGAAGGAAACCCCAATAGGATTGCCCCAGCATCACCAGAAGGAAGAATCCCACAACCAGCTGAGACCCACCAAACTGCTTTATGTTCCTCTACCGCTGAGACAACAGAAGTAGTATCTTTGGAGAAACTCGAAAATGGGCCTAAGCTGGTGAATCTCGACATAAATGGCATCTCTGAAAATTCTTATCGCAAAAAGAAAAAGAAGAAACTGAGGTTCTGTTGCTTGCATTTCATTTCTGGGCAGTCACTTCTGGCTTGAGGGGCCGGGGGAGAATTTCAACTTGCAAAAAAGCAGGTTCTAAAACTTGTACACTATTTTGGGTGCGATTGTTTGCATTGGTACTTATCATCTTGTATGAAAAAACAACATGAGCCATCATTAATCTTATACATATTTACTGTAAATCTTGTACAAGATCTTAAGAGTAGGGAGTGAGTTGCTGTTAGCTGTAGGAAATGCCTAATTAATAACATTTTGGAAGAGAAACTTGCATTAGACATTGCGACTAATAAACTTATGACCATATTTCTTCGGAGCTACCTTTCATCTTAAGGCTGCCTATAAAGCTATAGGTGCAACCTTGGGAATCTGAAACTTCTCATCTGCAACAAGACAGCATTCGAGGAGGAAAATGCATTTATTGTATGTGCAATGGATGCGTCGTTCATTTCATGCAAGTAAGGAGCATACTGAAGATTTTGTTCTTGCTGATCCGTTTTGCCAATCTTCCTCGAAAGAAATGCCTGGACCAGCTTCAGGGATTATGGGAAAAAGCCTTGAGCAGTTGAGGTACTGTTCTTTTGATCTTAAGGTAAAACTGCATTGATGCAACACGAGCAAGAATACTTCAATCAAGCCTTCAAGGTAGGCTTTTTAGTTATTTTCAATGGAAAGAGTCCCATAATTTGTCTTCTAACAAATGACATCAGAGCTAAGGCTAAGATGCTTACCATTTGTCTTCTAATACATCCAACGAGCATGCTGTGATATCATTAAACAACTTTCTGGGTCGGTACCGAAATATATAGTTGCAGAGGATTATGCTTCCTTCACTTGTGCAAGGCCATTCCCATAAAAAAATAAGTGGAGGACTGAAAGGAGGGATATAGATCTTCTTAAATCTAACTTGAGGAGTGAAGCTAGTTATCTGGTTCATGTCCCCTAAAAAGACACTTTGGTTGCGAAATGATTGAAAGGCACATGTTTCTTTCGCTAAATATTGAACAGAAAACTAGAAAAGTAGCTTAACTTTATTTGTCCCTCAACTTCCTACCTATGCTGTTTCTTTCCACGTTGCAAAACCCGATATCTCGCTGGGCATGATCACAACCGTTGACATAAAAATGTACTCAACCTTGCTTCAAATGAAAACATTCTATGTTCGAGTTATGTCCAAAAACAAGCGACCTTTTCAGTGGCAAGACAAAAACAAAGTAGTAGCATGAGAAATTCTCACTAGAAATACCGCATCAAATAACAAGTTAGAACAAACTTTGTAGACTTTGCTCTTGTTGCGCCAATTTTAAAATTTTAGCAAAAAATCTTGTTTTACTGGTTGGGAAAATTACAAGGAAGTTGATTCCCCTTATGAGATAGTCGTCTTTCTGGTTTCTTTTGTTCTCGGAAAGCAGATGGACATCATCCCCGTTTTTGTGTACATGCTCAACAGGATCTACCAGGAAATCCTCAGGGAGTCCGTTAGCCTGCTACATTCCGTGATTGACTTCATTGAACACGATCGGCTGGAAAATGTGGCCAAGTTCTATGACCATCTAGCTCTACTCGATGCTGTCTTAGCACCTCCTCGGCTACATCCGTCTGATGAAGGAGGACACGAACGCAGAATGCATTTTCGTTAGGACTCTCTTCCGGGGCCAGTGTTTGGCTGATCAGAGGTAGATGCAGAAACATCCGGATTGGCTGTACCACTGTGAGGCTCTGCTTGGATTTGAATCTGAAGCTAGAAGGGGGAATGAGAGCTTCCATTGTTCCAGCTCAATGTTTCTGCATTTACCTCTGACCACTTTCATAAATAACAGTAGTACGCACTCTTTTTGCCTGCAGTTGTTTTCAACCAATTGCTGCATCTGTATGGTCTCCATTGTTTATTTTCTACTCTGCTTATAATTCCAGTAATTTCAACCAGCACCGGGAATGATCGCTTACTTCATTATCCTGGGCAATTCTGTTGACCTAAAGTGAAGGTGAAATTAGTTTTTCATTCCCTGTCAGATATCCTGGTGGATTTTTGTGGACAGAAAGATTAGAACTAGAATTGAGGGAAGCATAAAATTAGCCACTTAAATTGTCTTTCCTCTAGGGAAGCATCATTTAGAGACCCAAATGTGGCATTCAAACATTTGGAGACCAAAAAGTCCCCTTCAGGAACCCAAATCCAATAACTATCCAATGACTAGCTTCACTTGTCAAGTTAACCTATCAATCAAGAAGATCCATGTCCCCCCTTTCGGCCTTGTAATTTTCGTGGCTATATTAGGCATAGCATTTTTCTTGTATGAACTTCAAATCGCCCCATATTCCATTATTACAAACAAATCTATGTAATTATGATCACGTACATATAGCAATTGTTTTTCAACGCACTAAACACGCAGTATAAAGCAAAGACACCACCATGATGCTGGTGTCGCAAACACCAATGGAGCAGGCAGGTCTAAGCATTTGGTTGCCACAAGAAAGTTGCATCAGCATTCTGATCACTGCAGTAGAGACAAGGATGTTGTTCCTCAAAACGTTGCGACTCTAAAACCTTCCTTGCAAGCATCACCGCCTCTTTATTACTAAGACTACCCTTATTCTCCTTCAACACAATCTCAACTGCATTACTGAATGCTCCATAGGCCTTCTTCTCTCCAGCCTCGTTAGGACACATGTCTGCTGAAGTCTCATTTGCTTGACATCCACTGAGTAAAATTCCCTCATCAGGCTGCAAGTGTTTGATCGAGCCAATCTCTTGTGGAGGCAAACGGAAGATAAGGCTTGCTTCGTGCTTAAAGAACTCTAGGAAGTGGGTGCTAATATCGGATGTCTTTATGTTTGTGGACAATGCGATGTCTTGTAATATTGATTCGAAGGGGATGAACTTAGGTTTGTGAGAGAGTGATGTGGCCTTAGCGGGGGGTGCGGAAGGTCCGATTTGCTCTCTTTCCTTGTCGATGAGGCCACCACTATGGCAGGAATCTGAGAGGATGGTGAAGGTTGCCCCCTTTGGTAGGCGGTTCACTAGTTGCCTGAAGTCCACATCTGCACAAAGGTGTTCTCAACGTCATATCTGTAGTTCTGCGTGCAGGGATGGGGAGTTTGTAACTGTTAAGCTAACTGATGAACCGCACCAACAGTATACTGGACTCCTTTACACTTAAAACTACATCGAATCTCGTTCTAAATATTGAACTCAACACTAAACGAGGATTTCAATCTCTTGTTAACTATTAAGCTTAATATTAAATGGACTTAGAAAATTGCAGGGTATCAAAAACGGCCTTAATTGCCGTGATGCTTTCGTTAGACTCTTGTTTGTGTACGTAGCACAAAAATTGCAAAGTGTTGTGGGCGACTGCATAGGTTATTTTGCCAAGTGTAAGAGACAAATTGCTGGAAGATTATATCAATCTAAAAGCATTGAAACATACTTGCAAACGATGAATTAATTACCAGTGATGAGATTGAAATCACAAGGAATGATTGCTTCGTCTTTCCTAAAAGGATGGCTCGGCTTCAAAGAAGGAATTCGAGTCCCGTGACCACTATAATGCAGGAATAGCACGTCACCAGGCTCAGCCTGATCGACCATCCGGTCAAGCGCCTTCTTTATGTTTGCACCGGTTGGCATGACCAAGGAGTTGGGTGCATCGGTCAGCAGATCAATGTGGCTCGGATCAAACCTAAACCGCGTTACAAGCACCTGTCGCATGGCTAAAACGTCGTTTATGCATCCATGCAACTCATTTGGAGTGTTTGGATAGTTGCACCCTACTAGAACAGCCATCCTCCTGCTTCCCTTCCCCATTTCAGCACGGAAGTGGATTGCAGAAAATGTTGTTCTTCAGGATTTCAAAGTGATTGTTTCGTTTGATCTTTACCAATGCTACACCTAGGTTCAGGGTTTGAGCTTTTTGGTACCAGGCTTATGCTTTTTGGTTGTTGGAAGAAGATTATTTCTTTAAGTATTCATTCATCCTATATATATTGTGTTCAATTCTGTTTATTGGTTTAGAGTGCAAGTTTTTAAAACTTCACTTTTGGGTCACTTTTTATGCTATTTGGTTGTGAAAGGTTTCTTGACTTTTAAGCTGATACGTAATGTGCATATTTATCATACTGATAGTGTTGAAATTCCAGATGCAAAGCGAAATGTGCTCTAAAACTTGTTAGATAAAGGACCCAACTCGTAATCATGCTTCACAAAACTTTTCTATATCGTACACTGAAATGAATAATATATGAAGAAGGAATTTGATATTTGAGCACCATCTTGGTTGCTAAAGGTCTCTCAAGGGTCGCTGCATAACACTTTTTGTACAAATGCTAAAAGTGTAACTCAAATATCAATTGTCTACGAAATTGCGCACCCGCAAACTCTTGATATTATGGAAAGTGGTATCCGACCCAAAGCATAATAGTCGATATATTTGTGATTATTATTGAAGTCGTCTTTGAAGAGTAAATATACAGTGTTTGATTCTCTGGAATAGTATCTGAGTCCAGTAGTGTAGTGCAATCAAAATGTCAATTGGATTTCAAGAGCTTATTACTTTCTGGTTTACACATAAATCGGAATTGATTGGTGTTGGGAAAAAAATGTCGGGAAATGAAAACAAAAAGGCTTTAAGTCTAAAAATATTTTCTACAGAACATTATGTGTTCCCACTCAAGATCAAGATCGAGTTTGCTAACAGGCTGCAGGCAAATTCGTTCAGAGAATACAATAGAGCTGGAAAAGAAATGCGATTAGTTATACCGAACTCTCTAACAATTCTTTGTAAACAGTAGTAGGGAGATTTTGGGAGATTAAGTTTCCACAAATAAGTGATTAATTTCTTGATCTGTATCTTCAATTTTTTAAAACTTATAAAGTTGTTATGTCAAACCCCGATCAATGAACCTACAAAATCCTTCAAATTGTATATGATTACACCCAGGTATGTAATCTGAAATTTTCTGAAAAATACTGTGTGTAAAACTGAATTGCCTAGATTGATTTCTATATGAACACACAACCAAGCATCTTCTGGAGATTACAAGAGAAGAGAACGAGATGCCTCTTCCCAGAAGTTGTCACAGCGGTATGAATTTTTTGGATCATTTACCGCTAGCAAATTCAAAACGGATTCAACCATTTCTCTTCTCCAATGGCGCCTCTTCATTTCAATTGATAGCCGGTGAACGAAGAGGCAAATGCACCGCTTCATGAAGTAGCCTCTGCCGCTTCGCTTTGAATTTGAAAAACGGCTTCCGCTTCAACTTTAAAGAAGAAGACGGCTGCCGCTTTGTCGCTGCATGTCCATGCTAGTGATAGCGCCTCTCATATAAAAGTAGGCAATCTAGTTTAAGTTAATGAAAGACCCAAGTTTATTAATTAACCAAACACCAATGAAATTGAAAATCAAATCTCAACAATCCCCACTTTGATTATTTAATCACAAGTCTCCTCAAAATCTACAACTCGATCTTATTACGTTTTCAAAAAGGTGTCTTCCAACTTAAACATTTCATCTCATAAGTATAAGTAACTCAAAGTCTTTGGTGGTTAAACTTTAAAACTAAATACTCCACATGTAATTCCAAAATTACCATAGACATAATACTATCATGTTTCAGTAAACAAGGCACGTTTATGGCCATGTACTCGATTACGATTCATGACTGCTCCCAATAGTAAACCCAAGTAACTCTCTCAATAAGCGGCACCACTTCGACATTCACATAGGTAAAGTTCTCTTGCGTCTCGTTACTAAGAATGCAGTTAGACAACTTTATTAAGAGTTGTACTCAACCTCTTTTAATTTAATGAACATCATTAATTTATTTCTTATTTTAGAGAGACACATGAACGTCACTAATTTATTTATTATTTTAGAGAGACACGTAACATTAGTGCTAACAGTCACACTCAATAACTTGTTCTTACGCATTAAAACTCGGTAGAATACATTTAACCTCTTATGTTCTCATAAATGAATGCAATAAATAGGAAAAAAACACATAGGCATGAGCATATAAACAGGAATCTCTATCACAATTTAAAAAGATATTCAATAGTTACTGAAACTTGAATCTTAGCAACCCACGTGAACTAATACACAAACAAAACGATCGAAGTCTCCAAAGCCCTAATGTTTTCTTCGGCAAGGCTTGCCCCATGCGTGGCATAGGCCTCTGAGACAGGGTTGGAGACACCTTTCAATTCTTTCATCTTCTCATAAAGGTCGTCTTTCTCTGCGTGCTTGTTATCATCTAACCATTCAAGATCATTCTTCAACGCACTTTCAATCTTCTCCTTGTCATCATAATCGATCAACTTGTCACTGTAACCAACAATTCTATTCATGTAGTATATGTAAGTCTTGAGCTTGTTTCTGCCTTCAATCCTCTCTTTACAATCCTATGCTCCTATGCAAACTCCTCTACATCCTTCATTTTTTGGTCAACCTCCTATGGCTGAGACGGCCTTTTCCGTTGGATATGGCAATGGATTATGACATATTTGCCACCTTGTCCTCTGTTGTTACTTGAACTATACCATTCGCGTCAACCTGAAAGGCAACCTCAATATGTGGCACTCCCCTGCAAGAAAGCCAAGAATACGTACCATCATTACTATATATGGCCTCAATATGTACTTGTTGCTGCTAAAAACTGGATCGGAAACCACAATCAGAGAATAGACCTACAAAACAAAACACGAAGTGACCGCCAGGTGTGGTTCCGACGGAGGAACTCTCCGATACTTAAGTCAGAGCGCAACTAACAATGTAGAACTCATGAGAAAGCAATATAACACAGTGTATATGTGTGCGTAGCTCTTCACATACCTTTATGTGTGGTTATGGGGGGGGGGGGGGTAGACCTCTTTATATAGTTGTAGGTGGAAGACTCCCAATAGGTTTGTGAGTCTTGGCGGTTGGGCTTTGGGCCAGACCAATCAGGATCATGTTAGGATCCTTAAGGATCACGTCACCATTCTTGATTATTGAGTTAGGATCCTTTTAGGATCCTGTCTCTACCAATATGGCAAGTACTAAATCTGTAGCTGTCCAGGGTTGACCATGAGTCATAACTGCCACTTGTCATTCACTGATTAAAGGCGTATTTTTAGCTATATCATAATGTCCCCTACTTTTACCAGCGGTTACAGAGCGGGCGAAAGCACACTATTTCCCTGGAATAGCTAAAACAGTGGTCTAACACGTCTGAACAGAAAGAAGACGATCTTGGTGCTCTGTTCGAGCAGAGTGCTCGAACAACATTATGCTCGGGCAGATGCTCTTGTCTGAACAGAATGAAGACGAACTTGGCACTCTGGTCGGGCAAAGTGCTTGGACAACATTCTGCTCGGGCAGATCATCTTGTCCGAACAGGATGAAGCCGATCTTGGCACTCTACTCAGGCAGAGTGCTCAGACTCTGCTCGGCTAGATGCTCTTATGCTTCATCTGAGCACAAGGGGAATGAAGTCCGAGACTCTACTCGGGAAAAGTGCTCGGACAGCATTCTGCTCGGGCAGATGCTTAATTCCTTCTTGTGCTTCGTCCGAGCACAAGGGGAATGAAGTTCGAGACCCTACTTGGGCAGAGTGCTCAGACAGCATTCTGTCGGGCATATGCTTTATTCCTTCTTGTGCTTCGTCTGAGTACAAGGGGGATGAAGTTCGAGGCTCTGCTCGGCCAGCATTCTGCTCGGGTAGATGCTTTATTCCTCCTACATGTGTCTCACGCAATAAATACCTTAGGCGGGAACTTCAAAATTTTCTGCTGCGAGATCGTGACACGTAATGGGGCAGATGTACCGTCGCGACAAGAGTCGGTTACAGAAGAATCCTCTATAAAAAGGGGCAAGCTCACTTTATTTTTTACCTCACTCAAAAGTTGGAAGCATTATGCTCTGTATCAAGGAAGTCTCCTTCTACCTCTCTTTTAGTTCAGCATTTTTATTTTCATAATTTCAAGTCTTTGTGGGTAGAGAATATATCAGAGTCGTCTGATAGTGTAACTTCTTCTGAAGAAGTTATTAAGAGTAGTTCATCTTCGTCCACGGGGCGAGTTCCAATATCCCAAAGCGAAGTAGCTCCTTCCAATCCCCGATTATCACAACCTTTACCCCCTAGGAATGCCCTAGGTGATTTAAAGGATAAAGCTGAAGAAAAAAAGAATCTCAAACATTGGTTTGCTACCGATGAAAAGCATAATAAAATGACCAAGGAAGAGTTGGAGGCACTGATCATGAAGTATCCTCTTCCCGAAGGCTGGATAGCTCGAGTTCCAGAGTTGTAAGAGCCAGCCAATTATGGAACAGACTGGGAAACATGCATCTATGAAGAGCAAGTGAGGTCAGACTATACTCCAATGCACCCTTTTTCCCTCAAGATGTTTGATCATTATTAGATGGCGCCAGGCCAGCTTGTACCCAATGGTTGGAGAAAGTAGGTGGGTCTCATCTATTTTATCGAGACTTCTGGCTACAAAACAGATCCTACAGACTTCATGAGAGACTTCTTTGAAATCTGTTTTGTTAAATGTGTCGCCAACTGTCCTGGTGGTACTATACCCATAACAGGCAGAGGCTTTTCAAGGGCGGTCCAAAATCCAACAAGGGTTGGCATTCCAGATACTTATTTGTTAGTTGTGAAGACCAAGGGAAGTTTCCATTCGAAAAGACATGGAATGCTTACTGTAAAGATTTTGAGAATAAGAATAGGCCCCTTCCAGATACCTTAACAAAACATATTCTCAGCCACATAAAGCTTCGGGGTGGTCTTTCCATCGACGAGCCTCTAACAGAGCAACAGTTAGAGTATGGGAAGATCATTCCCCGTAAACCTATACATATTGGTCTTCCGGTTAACCATCCCCCTCTGACCGCCCCTAGCACATCTTCCACTGAAACCGCACCACTAGGTAGGCATCACGTAGGCCTTTGTGTACTTTGAATTCGATCTTGTTGATTTTTCTTCCAATATTCATTCAACTCTTCTCTTTATGCAGAAATGGCTAGTGGCAGCGGAAAGTCATTGGAGACAAGATTCTTAGGTGCCCTCCAGAAGGCGAAGGGAAAAAGAAAGGATAAACTGTATGTCGTTGAGGTGCCCCCTGCTTCGAAGAGGGCAAAGGTTACTTTTCTTGAACCACCTCCTCGCGTTATCGAAAGGGTGTCTATTGAAGAAGATCCCATCTTTCGGCCCCGATGGACTATCAGGAAAGGTGACATGGGGATGTCGAACAGCCGCATTTTCGAGTTGTATCTTGCACTTAGTGTTCTTCCCAAAGACGTGGAGATACTTGTAAACCAGACACACAAGTCTTTTGCATGCACCTTGCCCAGGTTGTGTACTCGGTAAAGGCTTATTTATATTTGTTTCTTTTTATCTCGACCTTCTTTCAGCTGATCATTAATCTCGTCCTTCAGATGTACTCCTGTGGGGCGCAGATGCTATCTCGCTTTGAGATGGCTAGAGAGGTGGCAGCTCTGGAAAGCCAAGAGAAGAGGGAAGTCGTTGCTTAAGCAGAAGAAGCCACCCAATGTGCACAGGAGCTGACCAAGCGGGAGGCAAACCTCCTTGCCCAAATTGAGGCCCTTGAAAAGAGATTGGAGAGGGCCAAAATGAAGATATTGGAGGTAAGAGATCAAGGCATCAAGGACTTTCTCGACGGGAATGCCAGAGATGAATGGCTGAAGAAGCGCACCAACGACGGTCTAGAGATCTACAAGATTGGCTTCCTGAAGGCCAAGGAGATGTTTGCCCAACGGTTTCCCGATATCCATCTGAATGACTTCGTGATGCCAACCTTTGGGTCCCCATCTAGAGAGACAGTCATGCCTTCTGAAGCAGAGGATGCTACTACTTAGGCCACGAAGGATGGTCCCTCGGGTACTGCCCCTGAGCCCTAGATGTTGTTTCCATGTTTTTAGGCTCTTTTTTGTTGTTTTGACTAAGTAATCTTTTATGCCCTTTCAAGGACTTGTAAGCACTTCATTTTATCTATCACCTTCCTTAGAAGGCATTTTATTCATGGTATTCGTTGTTTGCTCATGTTACTACGTGTTTATCAGCTTATACCGTTCACATAGTGTTGTCTTTTTTACTTTGACACGAACTCTTATTGGTCACTTAAGAGTTGACAAAGAAGCCCAGCACCCTCATTTGGCCAAGTTTTGAAGCAGAAAAGTTGGATGGAGTTATGATGTCCCCATCAAAACGTTACAGCCTCAGGGTTAGATTTATAGCTAAATCGTCAGCCTTCTACTCGGGCAGAGGCCTTGTTCTCCTTGTGTTTTATCCATGTACAAAAAAGACGAAGTTTGGGACTTTGCTCGGGCATAGTGCTATGTTAGCTTTCTGCTCGGGCATATGCCTTGTTCCACCTTGTGCTCTGTCCGAGCGCAAGGAAGACGAAGTTCGAGACTTTGCTCGGGTAGAGTGCTCGAGAAGCATTCTGCTTGGGCAGATGCTTTGTTCCACCTTGTGCATTGTCCGAGCGCAAGGGAGACGAAGTTCGAGACTCTGCTCGGGCAGAGTGCTTGGGAAGCATTCTGCTCGGGCAGATGCTTTGTTCTTCTTTGTGTTCTGTCCGAGCGCAAGGGAGACGAAGTTTGAGACTTTGCTCGGATAGATTCTTTGTTTCCCTTGCACTTCATCAGAAAGGAGACGAAGTTTGCTCCATATTCTTGCAAAAACATCACAATCATGCTCAGGAAAACAACTTTATTGCTTGGGAAAATAAAGTACATATTTGATCGTTAACGACCCATTTATTCGTCAAGTCATCTAAAGACAATTCTAGAAAATAAAATCTCCTATTTACTGGAGTTTGGCAAGGTCTGAACCCCCTCCCCCCCCCCCCCCCCAGAAAGAAGTGTCTTGCCTCGGGGCAAGATGCTACTGATAATATCTTTGCAGGTTTTCGGCATTCCAAGTACGAGCGATCGGCTCTCCAGAAAGTGTCTCTAATGCATAGGCACCTGGCTTAAGTACCCTCAAGACACGATAAGGCCCTTCCCAATTTGGGGACAACATGTTTATAGCTGCCTTAGGGTCTGATACTTCCAACTTGTGAAGAACTAAGTCCTCAACTTAGAACATTAATTTTTGCACTGTCAAATTGCGGATGATAAAAAGCATTGAAACTCAAATAAATGATTTTCAAAATATAGTGAGAGGCTTGGCAAAAGAGAGTGATATTTTACCTGAAAGATTTAAGGCTCAATATTTTTGTCGAAAAATTGCCCGACCCTTGGAAAGAATTTAAATTATAGCTTAGACAGAAGAGACATGCAATGACTTACAGGAAGCAATAATTTATATTAAAGTTAAGGCTCACAATAGAAAATTACAAATGACTGGTAGCGATAAAGAAATGATGTCTATGACAAATGCGGTGGAGGCAGATGATGATATCATTATTGTTGTGGTATCAGAGGTGAACTTAGTTACGGAAGTGAAAGGATGGGTTTTAGACTGGGGTGCTATTAGGCACATCTGTGCTAACCAATAAATGTTTACCTCCTACTTAAGTTTGGGGAAATGTACAGAATGAGTGTACGTAAGGGAATTCACACTAGTTGTGGGAAAGGGAAGGGTAGTTCTCAAACTCACTTCTGGTAAAACCCTTTCACTATCTGATGTGCTTCACAGATCAAGCACAACCTCATGTCTATACAACTACTTGGTAAGGCCGACATTAAGACTTTGTTCAATGGAGGTATTGCGACTCAGACAAAAAATGACGTCTTTATTGATAAAGAGTATCTAAACCAAGGCCTTTATGAACTTAATATTGCTAAATCGCTTTATGAGTCTACTTTTTCTTACTTGATTAATTCCGCTGATATGTGGCATGGTACACTTGGACATATGAATTATGCATACATAAATAAAATGAAAGAGATGGGTTTAGTCTCTAATTTTCATGAGTCTAACATATATAGATATGAATATTTGCCTAAACCAAAAATACCAAAAGAGCATGTAAACATATCACAAGAGAAAGTGAACCCCTTGTTCTAATTATTGATTTAGGTAATTTAAAACAAACTATGACCAGAGATGGTAAAAGGTTTAATGTGATTTTTGTTGTTGATTGTTCTAGATTCACTAGACTCTATTTGTTGAGAATGAAAGGTGAAGCTCTTGAAATGTTTACGAACTATAAGTTTAAGGTTGAGAATCAGAAGAACAAGAAAATTAAAAGGCTTAGAACAGATAGAGGTGGTGAATATAACGCTAATCCTTTTAATTATTTATGTTCACAGAATGGGATTATTCATGAGGTAACTCCCCCTTATTCACCTGAATCAAATGGAATTGCTGAGAGAAAAATAGGTTTCTAAAAGAAATCATCAATGCTATGCTTGTTAGTTCTGGCCTACCCGCCAGCCTGTGGGGGGAAGCTATTTTCTCAACTTGTCACGTACAAAATAGAGTACCGTATTAAAAAAATGGTAAAACTCTTTATCAAATTTCAAATGATCATGCTCCTAACTTGAAGTACTTTAAAGTGTGGGGGTGCATGCCAAAGGTCATGTTATTTGAGCCTTAAAGGAGATAATCGGATTCTTAAACGTGTGATTGCGTGTTTATTGGTTATACTTCTATTAGTATTGCTTGTAGATTTCTTGTCATCAAGATTGATGTCACGGAAGCTAATACTGTTATTGAATCTAAAAATGTTTCTTTTTTTGAGAATATTTTTCTTATGAAAAATGAAGTGCATAGAGTTATTGATGAACATGCTAGTACTGATAATCCTCTTGACGTTGGAGATCACTGATGTTATCTAATGGCCGCTGGAATTTTTTCGGCGCACTCCTAGTTATGCATGAATGGTTCCCGCATGTTGTGTATAGAGTTATTGATGAACATGCTAGTACTGATAACAAGTTCAAAACCGTCGATCTCTGGATGCAGGTCAGTAACATCCCTAGCGACTGTTACCATTATTCACTGGCTGAAATGATTGGCTTAGCTGCGGGTATTCTTTTGGAAATTGATTGGTCGGATCATCGTACAACAAATAGAGACTACTTCAGAATCAAAGTACGAGTGTTACTTGATGCTCCTCTGCTTCCTGTTATTTTTCTTGGGCTTCTAGATAACATGGAAGTTCAGATTCTCCGTTGTACTTATGAGCGAGTCTTCATGGCTTGCTTTCGTTGTGGTAAAATTGGTCATGAAAATACACAGTGCACGACTTCACTTCTTGATGTTATTGAACCACTAAACAGACGCATTGCCCACATCCCTGGACCTGACCTATTTGAAACTCTAATCCTTGATGGGTATCTTATGTTTTCAAAAACCCTTCGTGCTTTCCCAAACTCGAATTGGAATCGAACCTCAAGAGTCCTTATCTCCCACAATGGCACTAGACTTGTGCTTGGACACATGTATGATGCCTTTTCACCAGGCTCACCATCTGATTCAAATGAAGAAGAATATTTCATAACAGCACCTTCCTCCCCTGTTACGGAAGATGCTATTCCGGTCATTAACCCCTTCGCCCCAGCCACAGAAATGGGGCTTTGGCCTCACGCGGACTATAATATTTTGCCTGTTGACATGGATGCTCTTGGTGGTGTAGTTAATGACATGGAGATAAATCAAAACGACAACGATGTTCACTTGGAAGAGGAACCAGCTCCTGCTCCAATTTTTCCGGCTGAAAATGAGCCGTTTCATGCAAATTTCCCACTTCATCCTTTTGGAAATCAAGACCTTCCACTGAATGATGACATGGAGGATGGGGATCTTCTTCCACATGAAGATTCTAGTGCATATTCTAGTGCAACCACTCAGGAGGAACTTGCACTCACACAAGATGAAGATGATGCAACTCACATGGAAATTGACACAACCTCGTCGGAAAATGAGTTTGAAATTTCAGCGGCGTCAACCGAATGAGGTGCTCCACAGTTAGCCACGTCTGTTGCCTTACGCCACGCGCCGACATCATGTACTATTCTTTATTTAGCAAATCAATCCCTCTCTGTCATTTCATGATGGCGCCACAAGTGGGAGAAGATCTACTTGCAAATCTCTCCAAATCTCCAGATCTTCCACCTGTAGTAACCCCCGCGAGTCCAAATCTGCAGATCTCTCATCACGTGGGCTCTTCATGAATCAGGTATGCCCTAGACTTCTCTTCTGAAAATCAAAACCCGCATAATTCTCTCTTTGGGCCCAATTTTGGCCTCATATATTACACGACCCAACATCAACCTAGCTAAATTCATCCTGGGCCTATCTGACTTTGGCCTTTCATTACTAGCTCACCCAATTAACAAACATCTTTACACTCCCAACTGGCCCAATAACCCTCTCTCACAACCTAACCCACTTATTTCCCCCGCCTCACTCGCTCCAGTCCAAACTATATTTCCTACACCTGACCACCCGCTAGCCCAAAGCCCCTCCTTTTCATCGGATCATCCTCTCCCACAGCCTAACCCAACTACTTCTCTTAACTTACTCGATCCAGCCCAAATTGAACCTTTTCCACCAGTTATTTCTCTAGCCTAAATCCATCCCTGTAACTCACATGTGTCACCTCCATGGCTCTCGGCACCTACATCTTCTTTCACTCTCTCTCACACTCAAACAGCTATCTCTTCCTGCCAAGCTCCACCCCATTTCCCAAATAACATATATCCTCTGACTCTACCCTCCCTTCGATGACACCCTCTTTAGCACAAAAACATAATGATTTGGTTCTCAGCTTCTCTGAACCAATTGCACCACTTCCACCTCACTATCTGGAACGTGACCCTTATTGGCTTGCCCCTATTGAAAACTCTTCTAGCCAGTCACTCATCAAACCGCAAGGCAAGATTTTCAAAGCACTAGATTTCGAAGCCTCAAGTGACGACACTGATCACTTGACATGCACTCAGATAGTTCAAGGGAAAATTTTCACAGCTCCTGATTTTGATATCTCAAGCAATGAAACTGATTCTGTGGATGAACAAACAACTGGTATCGAAAAAAAACGAGTCACAATGGATAAGGAGGATGTTGATGCAAGCAGGAAAAAACTAAAGCAATTTATCTTGGAGAATCCTCCAAACCTGCCAGGAGGACTTTGGGTTGGATGAACCGAAGAGACTACTGGATCTATTTTGTTTCAAGACAAGAATCTCATCCTAATAGAATTCCTCAACTCTCAAGGCATATCCTGGATCTCCAGATTTATTTATGGTCACCCCAACCTAGCCAAAAGGAAGCTTACTTGGGCACGTCTCTCCGGTATTATTTCCACAACTACTTATAAGCCTTTAATGCTTATTGGAGATTTCAATCAAGTTTTATCCCTGTCAGATAAAATAGGCCCAAATTTCAACTGTATCCCTGGTCACAATCTTTTGCAAGATTTCCTGAATCTAAACCATCTGACGGATATCCATTGGATGTGCCCCCCATTCACTTGGACTAATAATCGTAGTGGACCCCACTGCACCTACGAGCGGTTAGACAGGTGTGTTGCCAATGGTTTGTGTCTCTCTCTTTTTCCAAATGCTTAAGTTAACAATCTCGGAATTCAGACTTCCGACCATGCCCCGCTTTTTCTTGACACCGATCCACCACAAGACTTCCTCTTAAGGTCACAACGTTTTGAAATCATGTGGCTCAAGCACCCTCAATGTTCACTGATAATCAAGCAGGCCTAGTCTCTGGCATGCAAAGGGTCGCCTTTATTTTAGATTGCTGTTTGGGGTCGACATATGATGAAACTCTTGCGACTTTGGAATAAACACCGTTTTGGCAATCTGGGGGTCCAAATTGAGGATGCAAAAGTCAATTACAACATTTCCAAAGTCAACTCCCAAACCCGGATGCCCAGTTTTTGGAACAACATACTAGGACTAAGCTGGACTGGCTGTTACATTGTGAGGAAACTTTCTGGGCTCAGAAATCGGCAATCAGATGGCTTCAATTGGGAGATCAAAATATATGGTCTCTAAAGGTGCCGCACAAAATGAAATTCCTTATCTTGCAAATCTTATGGGATCGGTTTCCTCTGAACTCAATTCTTAGACGTCTCGAGATCACCACCTCAGACCTTTGCCCTCTCTACCTAAATGCGTATGACATGTTAGACCATCTTTTCTTAAAAATGCCCATCAGTACGACCTGTTTGGTTCGATGGACCTGCTGGAATAAAATTCGATGCCATTATTTGCCCATTCAAAGAATGGCTCATCGCTTGGCTTCAAAAACCAAAACTTACAAGCTCACTTTTAAACCTATCTATTAGCATTGTCTCAACTATTTGGGGTTTATGGATCCACAGAAATCACCTCATTTTTTGGCAATCACTCTTTAATCCTTGCCTGGTTATCCTCTATATTAAGAATCTCACTCTCAATATCAATAAAACCTTCTCCAAACCTTTCCGTCTATCAAACTAGGGTTCCTCAACCAAAATTTAAGCTCCATTTTATCCTTAAAAATAACACCCCTCCCTGTCCTTGCCATTATAAAGAACCTGTTTTGCTTTTCATAGATTTTTGTTACAACCCAAAAACTCTTAAAGTGGGAGTTGGAATCTTATGTGTTAATCATTTGAATCAACGATGCGGATCTGCCGCAATTTCCACCTCTGCCTCGGACCAAATAGCCGCACTTGCTAAAGGGGTTCTAATCGTGGTCACATGGGCCAAAAGTCTAAATCTTCTTCATATCAAATTGCTTACTAATTCAAATTATTTACTCTCCCAGATGACAGATAATGAAGACATTCCTGATCAAGTGACACCGATAGTTTATGATACCTGTTATATCATAGCCGATTTGCATTTTTGTAGTATTGACAAGACCACATCCTTGCAATTAACAGAAGCCAGATCCCTAGCAGTCTTTGCGTGTCATGCCCGCATCACAATTTATCAGGATTGGGTACAACAAGCTTTGCTGCAATGATCTCTCTCTTTCTCTCTATTTGCTCCTTTCGGCAATTGTATGTTTTTGTATGTTTCTACTGTGTAACCTTGAATTATGGTGTCACTTGTATTTTGTTATGTATTTCCTTGTTTTCGGTTACATGGCGGCTATCGTCATGATTGTATGTAAAGCCTTAAGGCTAACTCTGTGAATGCTTGTACTCATTTTTCTATCTATGCAATTCTCATGTTTATTAAAAAAAAAGATAATCCTCTTGATGAAACTCTAGGATTATGAAGAAGCAAGAGAATGAGAACCGAAACCAATTTTGGTGATGGTTGTTATGTGTATCTTTTGAATGATGAACCACTATAGTTTCTGTAGGTGTACCTTTTTAGAGAGAAGCGATTAATAGTGAATTATATTTCATTATGTCTAATCATACTTGGGAACTTGTGGACTTGCCTTATAAAGCTAGGCCTATTCGTTGCAAATAGAGTTTTAAGAAAAAGTTGAAACCAAATGGTTCCATTGAGAAATATAAGGCACAATTGGTGACTAAAAGGCTACAAGCAAAAATAAATAATTGATATTTTTGATACATGCTCTCCTGCTATTAGAATTGCATCTATTAGAATATTATTTTCTATTGCATCCATATATAAACTAGTTGAGCATCAAATGGATGTTAAAATTGTCTTTCTAAATGGTGATTATTGAAGAAAAAAAAACACATGGAGCAGCCCGAGGGATATGTGGTCCCCGGACAAGAAAATGAAGTGTGTAAATCGGTTAAATTCTTGTATGGATTGAAACAAGCTCTTAAACGATAGCATGATACATTTGATAACGAGATGATATCTAATGGATTCTTGATTAACAATGTTGATAAGTGCATATGCTATAAATGTGTTAATCATAGCGTTATCATTATATGCTTGTATGTTGACGATCTGCTTATATGTGGAACAAGCAATGATATTGTGCATGCTACTAAGAGATGAAATCATCAATGGGGATAAGACTGTACCCAAATTTAGAGGCAAAGTGACGGATCTTAACCTACTGTGATTGGCAATCCCGTGAATAAGGTTTAATAGGTAATAACGAAGTCATGTAGTCGGATGGGCACTGTCGCTTTGTGTATATCCTCTAAGGCGGGAGGCCTCAAGAGAAGAGTTTATCCGTATGGTGTGTGACAGTGACCACTGCAGTGTGTGAGGATGATCATAGCTTTTAATGAGTCCATAGTCCCTAATTATTGGGACGGGGTGTTCAGCTGCAGCACATTCCTCGATGGATACCACCTATATGTGTGTGAGCTTGAGCCGTCTCTATGGGGCTTGCATATGTCGCTAGAGCATGCAAGAATATCCAGGCTCGACGTAATGCCATTTAGCGTCAACCCGCGAGAACAACCCTGACTAGAGATATTATGTGGGTGGTGAATATGCACAATTCACATTAACGAAATCTGGTTGAAAGAGTTCTACCATCGTATTTCAGTGAGTTCCCGCTCATCTATCCTAGGAAAGCTTCAATCCACATGACATCTCACCAACACATAATTTATCGTATCCTCTTCCTTTATTGAGTCTGTGATTTGAAACATGTGGGGGATTGTTATATTTTGTTTGTTTCCAAAACAAAATAGGTGGCTGGGGCCCACTCCCTTGTTTGTGTGTGCTTAAGTGAAGAAGGAGACAACCCTTATTTTGTGGCAGAGATGTTGGCAACAAGCAGGCCACGCCTGCTTTATTGCTTCTCTCTCCATGCTCGTCGTTATTTTTCCTTTGAGCGGTGGAACTTAGGCGGTGGCTACCCTTCTTGCTTAGCCTCCAAGTTTTTGCTTTTCCTTTTATAAATATGTGGACCAACACACAAACACAATTTTTTCACGCGCACAAACAAATCACACAACCAAATTCTCTCTCTACTCTATACCAATTTTTTTATATACTTTGATATTTTGAGTGTCACTATATTTTGATATTATGTGGGTCATGGAAGAAGAAAGTCAAGAGGTTCGTTTATGAGACTCTGTTGCAACTGTGTGCAAACGGAGTTAATACTATAGACTAATCCTAGAGGTTGTGTGCCGTGAAGCCCATCGCATCGAGCCATTGGTTCCGGGGGGCGCGAAACAACCTTTTAGGACAAAGCCTTGACTTGATTCTATAGTTTGATGAGATTGTTCCTACTTATTTTGTAGTGTTATTGTTTACATTATATTGTATTGTTTTTCATTTGGTGTAAGAAAGTGTGATTCCATTCCAAAAATATTTGCAAAAGGATTTTTATCCAACCAAAAAGAAAAAAACCCATAAAGGGCATTACACGGAAAAAGAAGCCCATAAAATGTACCGAAATAGCCTTAGTAAAGTTACCTGAATGGAAGAGAAGAAGAAGAACGATTGTTGCGTCCTTGACTGCTATTTTTTGCCACCTCACCTCGGACCAATAAACTAGCTAGTCGAGGAGAAGTGGCGAATGCCCGATGAAACAAGCTAGGTAAGGAGAATGGACGAATGCTTGTGTCTCAACCAATAATAGCACGCCACATAGTAATTATAGTCCGTACGAATGACTGAATCCTAAGACCACAAGGTTTGACGTAAGAATGGCCAATTGAAGTTCAATCCATGTCAAGCAAGGGGATTAATCTCTACCTAAGAGAAGCACATTCTAAGGAGGACTCGTAACATGGTACATTAGGATGCTTTAACGTTAGGACTCGAGCAACTAGATTCCCTCTTTACCAAAACCATGAGCGTACAGATTAGGAGTTTTCTTATACCAAAGTGAAAGTTGTTTATGAATTGGATTCAGAATCCATATATGAAAAGGTTTATTGAAGGCCCGTTTTCTATATAAATATACTCAGGGCGGTCCTTTTTACTACTTGGAAAAGAAGTTTGGCAAGCAAAAAATAGAGATGGCAAGGAAGAAGAACATCATTAAACTAGAATTTTCACCGTGTAATTCTGTTGCTCAGGAGCAAAAAGAGGCAGAGATTGATGAGGGTAAGGCTAACATGGAATTTCATTCAGAAAAGGGGTTTGTGGCTGTTAATTGGTGGCGTTGTTTGATTGGTTTGATTTAGGCTTTATCTTAATTGTACTTTATAATTATCCTACTTTAGCTGGTTTGATTTTGTTAGTGTTTATCCAGTTCTAGTCTTTATAGTTAGTTTTTATTTTGTCTTTAGCTGCTTTGTGCAATATAAGGAAAAAAAAAGGTTAGTTACTATTGTTGTTGAGTTTATTATATTACACTGCCTATCGGATGAGGATGTCATGTGTATGTCTTTTACTTGCATTTTTGACATGTTTTGTAAACTCTCCGTTAATCTTGATATATATATTTCTACTCTTCTCTTGGAAAACAAAAATGTTTCACTAAGGCTGTATATGGACCGGTGAAAAGGGAAAAGCTTCAGTAGAATACTATTTATGGAAAAGTTCCACTTGTTCTTCCATGTATTTGAATGCTCATTTCTTATATAAGCATGAGCTCTTATACCAGAAATGATACCCTCAGTTATTATGCTTCATTATGTTGTATAATGTTAAGACTTATTATTACTCTAATTTAATTGTTTTGCTAATGAACTAACCATGAGCCAACGAATTGCTAACCTTAACCTTTGACCTATTGATTACCAAATGTAACCTTTAATTGAGCCTTTTCTTGATTCCTAAACAAATCTTTCGAGCCATCAATTCCTAAACTTAACCTTTGTTCAAGCTAGTGTTTGAGACGCTCGTTACCATAATAATGGAAACCCTATGCACGTAGCTCATGAGCCTCTAACTAGAATCACGCACTTGTTTTGGTGTTAACTTCTAAACCATAAATTTTGATTGTCATTCAGGAAGTAGGAAGATAAATGATAAATTTTGACTGTTATCCAAATAGTAGAAGATGCTATAACTTTTTGTTCAGCAATAATGAGTAATTACTAAATATGCTTAATAATAATTTTATCGACACTTTCTACTGTAATTTTTTGAAGCAGTTTTTAGTATAACCGAACATATGCCATTAAAAGTTTTTGTCGACTATTAATTAATATCGCTTTGAACTCGAATCTGTACTATATATATTTGGATTTGGTTGGCATCTTCTATGCCTTCCAAACCCCAGATCCTATTTTTTTGAATTCTTGTAATTTTAAAATAAAACTTAATAGATGTTAAATTGTGATTGGTTACAAAATAACTTTCAACCCCATGTACTCTAACCATCCAACCCACGACTCATAATTAATTAATACCATTTATGTATAAAACTTAGTAGATGTTAAATTTATGTATAACACGTGATTTTAACTGATAAATTTTCCGTGCATAACACGGGTTTAGCTATATAGTAGTTAATATAATTGATTTTAAGGAAAACCGACCGTTTTGCTGTCACACCAAAAGAAGGTTACAATTTTGGAAACACTTCGCACAACTGCTCAAAAGCAAACATGTCTTTCACAAATCACTCCTTGTTCATTCGGGGTGGACTCTGAAGTTCTTTGGGGAACGGAGAAAACATGTGGAAGAAGCAGCTACGACCACCGCTCTCCGCCGCCTTGCGCAGCGCTTTTTACTTGGCGGAAACAGCTTCGCTTCCGCAATTGGCCGCTCCTCCCTCTTCTTCACGTGCCCTCTCCGCCGGTGCAGCACAATCCCGGAACTGTCATTTTCTCAAGAATCCCGAATTTTTCGGGAGAAAGTTTTGCTCTGAATCTGCTGAAACGGTCTTCCGTTGCTGGAACTGCAAAGCCGCAGCCGGAAGCGGTTCAGCGATGCCGTTTCTGGCTTGTCCATTTTGTCACAGCGTTCAGCCCATTGATCGCTCGGTCGATTACTTCCAGATATTCGGACTGTGAGTGTCTTGTTGAAATTCATCACTGGGCTTAATATCTTTAATGTCTCACTCACTAACTCGGTTGTTATTTGTTTTCAGTAATTGAACTAATAAACTACATTGATAATTTAAATAGGTGCTCATGGCACTTTGTTGCAGGATGGTTGTGACTGCGGCAGACATGGGAGTTTGTCTGTTAATGAGGGTGGAGAATACGGGGTGAATTTGGCAAAGGCCAATCACCACTGAACAACCAAAACAGTTATACGGTTTCCGTGGTCATATAAGATATTATGAAACTGTGAAATGTGAGTCTGTGAAATGCAGCTATTGAGTTAATGTAGCTATTATCAATAAGGGAAGCGAAGGACTTCCTTTAAAGAAGTCCGAGTGGAGTTCATCATTATCTTTTCTGTTGTTCTAGCCAAGGCCTCTATTCCTGAATAGGAATAGGATAAGGCCTTGACCACTTTAATATAATATTAGATACCTTATCTATATCAGTTATCTTCTGTGTATCTGTATAATTTCCTTAAGAAGCTTATAGCTATAAGGTTTGATTATACTTGTTCTAAAGGTTATAAACTACAGTAGTATAGATAAAGTATAGCTCTCACGGACACTAAACACAAACTGAAATGTCTTAACGAGGGCCGCCTCGCTCTGGTTCACCTCCGGGGATTGTTAAGGGGTATGGAGTTATTGTTTTTGTATGGTGTTCATAAGACATCCACAATCAAGAAGCGAAGGACTTCCTCGAAAGAAGTCTGAGCTGGGTTCCTCATTCCGTATCTATTCTAGTAGGAATGCTGTGACTTGAGGCAAGGCCTCAGAGGTTGGTGGTAGAAGGAGAGAGTATTACCCGATGTGCTTCTTGGTCAAAGGGGTAATTATGTCTCATTTGAGCAAAGGCATGCATGTCAACTACTCTCACTTTGAACTTTGCTCTTGAGGGTACTATAACGAGCATGGTAGTGTGTGGGCACCTCACTCTACCGCACATTTGCTCTCATGGGCATCCATGGCCATCAAGTGAGTGGCCTAAAGGAACTCGGGGCAAGCTTAAAAACATTAGACACATATTTTGAGATCTCCCATTTGAGAAAGACGTTTTCCATGGGCACCAATGGATGTTGTGCCCTATGGTGGGTTTGGCCATTGGTGTGCTTGCATGCCATTTGCCAAGGTGCGGATTGTCTTGGGTTCGACACCACTGGCGGCATGGGTGGCATTGGTGAGATGCTTGGTGGCAACATGTTGTGCTTCGTGCATGGGCTGGCAGTACCGCAGTTGCACTATGCTAAGGTTGGCTAAGCTATTCGTAATGTTGGTCACATTAAGACAAGCGACACAAGGCTTATAGCCAAGTTGGACAAGTGGGTACATTGCCTTGCATGCTAGGCAGATGCCATGCACATTGGCATGGTGGTGTTGGTGTGTTGCATTGGTAGCAGGGATTTTGCTGATGCACGTAGACAGACCGTGTGCAAAGATGTTAGTGGTGCATGCTGAGCACACACGGTAGTGCGCGGAGTATGAAATGTTGTGACATAGAGTGATACGGGTGCATGCATTTAGAAATATTGAATAGATCAATAGGCGTAGTCTCGTGAGACCCTGTTGAGATGTTGTTATTCGTCTAAGGTCATAAGTATGTTTAGTAGACCACGCTTCATGACACTGTTCACAAGTGGGTTGCGAATGTGATGAAGCCTCATGGTCGTTCAGCTGCGGCACAAAAATGTGCGGACTATGACACTGCCGTGTACAATCATTATTACAGGAGGTACAAGTCGCATGGCCTCTATTAAATGATTGTACAAGGAGTGCTCCCAGAAAATATGGAAGTGTTTGTGATTATATTTCGACAGTTGTATATTGCACTGTTTAGATGGAGTTCTCCTTTGATTGCTGAAAATTGAACTCACAAATTTTGAGCATTTTGCCTTCTGTTGCCCGGTGAAAGTATTAGGTGCTTTTAAATTGATGACCCCGCAAGGATGTAAAGATATCTTCAAATAACTTTGTAGTTAAGTACTCCCTCCGTTCCATATGATTTTCCCCTTTGATTTTTGCTAACTCATAGGATAATTTAGTACATGTAAACATTGGCTTTACCCAGTGCTTTTACTCTAGCTTGACTTGCCAAATGACATAATTTATTTTATGAATTCCATTTTAGTTGAATTCAATGTCTACATGAAGAAAAACCTATCCTATGATTTCGAGAAAAGTCAAACGCAAAAGTCCAATAGAACACAGGGAGCAGTATAAAACTTTCATTTCTTGACGAGTAGCAGTTAGGCACAATAAACTGGCCATGGTAAACCTTGGTGCAGTTGACAATATAAACAAGCCATAGTGAATTGTAGTTACTAAATGTGAAGGAACGTGAATTTGCATGTGGGCTTATTGTAAGTTGGGCGTATTTTATCTTCCTTTTGTTTGTCTTTTGATTTTGGTTGGGCTCTAATTGCTGTGAAATCTGAATGCTTCTTTGTCCACCAATTGAGTTTTGCTTTTGCTGATAAATGATGATGGGCGAATAACAGTTTTTTACTCTTAATAGGAAGAAGAAGTATGAAATTGGGGATGAAAATCTAGAAGGCAAGTACAAGGGTTGGCAGAAAAAACTGCATCCCGATCTGGTTCATTCAAAATCTCAGGTTTCTTGCTGTTATATTCTTGTACTTTTTGTCAATTATCGATTACTTGATTTGCTAATGGTGTTGATGTAATGTTTTACTTGGTTTGATAGAAAGAAAGAGACTATGCTGCTGAGCAGTCTGCACGGGTGATTGACGCGTACCGCACACTCACCGACCCTTTGTCAAGGGCAATGTACATTGTAAGTTCGCTTCATGTGCGCTATCTTTTGAGTTTGTTACATAATCTCTATAAGACGGCTTACATCTTGACATATACACAAGCTGCTTTGATTTCTATTATGTTTTCTTATGCAAATGCGTTGTTGTTGGGCTGCATGTTAAGAGAGCTAAACCTTCGGAAATAGATTATCTTATGTGCCTGTTTGAAAGTAAACAACACGAGAGTTACATAATCAATGGTCCTTGTTAACAGCGGGCTTTAGCGGAAAGCCCTTCAAAGTGAAAGGGGATGATCCACAATAGCTGTTTCTGTTGCTACTAGAATTAGTACTTCCAATCGACAGGAATGTGGATATATACAAATGAGGAAGAAGGAAATCATGAAAATGGCTTAAAGGCTGGGGACCTACAAAATCTAATCGCACAAGTGGACTGGAGAACAACTGCAAACAGCAGCATAGCAGCAAGCTGGCATGGCCTAGAGAATGTAACAGCCCAGTTGTCTTCAGCTCTTCCCAAGAGATTCCCTGCATATACACCACTTGCCAGTCTTCAAGTACCTGGTCTAAAGAACCTTTCCGTTGAAAAGGTGGTAGCTCGAGGAATGGCTGCCCGCCTCAAGAATGAAGGGGTAGAGTCCCGAGGAAACATGGGACATGAACTAAGAAAATTACTGAGATCAAATGTTATGGTTTGCACTGACAAACAAGAAGGCTCAAGGAAATCCCACGAGGCTTCCAGTATGGTCACCTTGAAAGGCAAGTAAGCCACCCAAAGATTGTTGTCAAAACCGTTCCGGACGGGCTGGTCGAATCACTTCAACCATGAACTGGACACTCCACTGGTCCCGTTCCATAGTTCGTTGAGATTTGTCAGCTAACCTTATAAGTCATGCTACACCGCTAGAACAAGTTGCGAACTGCCAACGCTGGACAGAATCCGCGCAAGTTGCTATTTTAAACACAAATATGCTGAAAAGTGACTGCTTGGAGATGGTCCTTTATTCTCACTATGGTAGCTGGAGTCACTTGCTGGCAGAGAACCACCTGTTTTCCTGATAATAGATACATCTTAGTTGCATGTTCTACGAGCGGCTCTTCAGCGGCTAGGTGATTTTATTCCCTTCTCATCTTTTCTCTTAGGCATCTCAAGATTGTCTACCAGACATGAATAGGAAATCAAAGACATAATATAAGTGGACAGTAAGCTATTTAACTGCATATTTTCTTTCCAATATTTTTTTATCGGAGCTTCCTTCATTCCTTTTGGGAGAAGTTATATATGACTTGTTAAGTTAGTTCAAAACGGTTGAACCAGTTGACCCTGTGGTTGTACCGGTATACAGGCCCTCTTTGTCCGAGTGGGTTTTGATAACAATGCCCCCAAATGGAAAGTAGTGGAGATCGAAGTCCCAGCTATTCAAGGGAACCTAAATGAGGTAAGATTACTTAAAGAAGGGTGAGAGTGTTTCCAAATGAGAATGGTTCTCGAGGGGTGCCATTCCCAGTTGGATCCGTGGAGCTGTTTAACTTGGTGACTAGGGAAGGACAAAGCTTCCGGGAGTGCTTGGGGACTGCGTTCAGCTCTCTCTCAAGCCCGCCAAAGGTCCCTTGCAAACCACCATGAGTTGGAAAGAAGGACACGAAGGGACTCGTTTTGCGTCTTCCACCACCTGAGGCATCGTCATAAGCAAAATATACCTTTTCTGCGCACTACTAGGATAGATATAAGATGCGCCATTGGCCAATACTGTTCGGGGTAATGATGCTGTATCCACTATTGTGATTACCCAGTGGTATGGCAGAGGCACAGAGACCTGTGTGGGATCTATGGGATTTATCCCCGGGAGCCTGAAAAGCTTTCCCATATGGCACATTGGACCTTTGTGGCCCAATCTTTGCTCTATCAGCTCACGTGGATCTAAGCCTCGCCAGAGCTTTCGTCTGCCGCTTCGCCACTCTTGGTCATCGTTTATTGCGTGTATCCAGTAGTTAACTTTTAAACCTCCACACAATATTATGAAAATTCTGAATCATGGGATGGGGTATAAAGCTTCTTATTACTAAATAATTCTGAATTGAAGGAGGAACATACGTCTTTCAGGATGTTCTATGTGTCTCTAAGCTTATACTGAAGACAATACAAAAGGATTCAGTCAATGTAAGAATTGTTTACTTTTATATAAGTATGCATATAAGGCTGGGGAAGCAGCGAATCATGCACTTGGTTTCTTGGCAGTTGAAGGTGGGAAAGGAGTTTTAGACTTTCTTTAATGAACCTTAAAACTTAACAGTATGCGACCTGGGCAAAGCCCAGGATGTATACGTTAAGCCTTAACAGTATCTCCTCTGTACCGAGATGAACCTTAAGCCTAAACAGTATCCCCTATGTACCGAGATGAACCTTAAACCTTGTTAATTTTAACTCCTTTATCACTAACTACTAACAATGCATTTGAAAGAAAGAGTACCTTCAGCGGCAGAGGCCCTTTATTTTTTAGGGGGAAGCCTTAACTCACATAACAATGAGGCTTTTCTCTGTGTCGTGTTGACGTACTGTAAAGATGTGTAGTAAGTGCTCATTGGTGTTGCATTTCCTGAGTCTCCAAACCCCCACTGTCGAGTGAGTACAAAGGAGAATACATAGAAGATAGAACCAAAACAATATAAGCAGAAAACTTCCAATGGCAAGAAATTAGGGTGAATCTTTGAAATTACACCCCTATGTTTGGTTGTTTTAGGGCTATAGAAATTTGGGTTCATCTTTCAAGTCGAACCCCTATATTTACCTGTCACCCCTAGGAGCTTAGCAATTTGAAGTCTTGCCAGAAGAGCTCTAGTATACAGAGAAGATTTCCTGTCTAAAATTTCAATGGCAGTTGGTGGGAAGGTGAGGAAGTTGTAAGAAAAGTTTGAAGCCCTGCCAGAAGAGCTCCAATGTGGCGACATAAGAATTCACGTACCAAAAAGTATTTCTTTGTAGAGGGAGTGTTTGTATTTACCCAAAAGAAGAAAAGAAGAAAGAGAAGTGCTTGAAGTAGGACTTTTTGTAAGAATTTCGTTTTGCAATGTTTTTAATTTTTTTTTTGTGTGAGAGACATTCCTTTTGTTGCTGGGACTCCCTTCATCTTTTCTTAGGCAACTTTCACTTTCTAAAGGGATTCTTTTGTCTTTCATTTTCTTTTCTTTAAGGAGGCTGAGTTTCACTTTGTTAGTGGATATTTTATTTTCTTACAATAAACTCTCTAGTGTTTTAGTGAGATCGGAAGTATCCTCACCAAGAGTGGATGTCTCTGCTATTGTACATACAAATATATGCATATATGTCTTTGAATGCTAGTAGGATTTTATTTCTTTATTCCTCACTTTTTCAGATGAGGCTGGAAGGTGTGGAAGTAGATGAAGAACAAACAGTTTCGGAACCAGAGTTGCTGAATGAGGTCAGTCATAAAAGAGTCTGTGTTGGTCGACATGTGATAATATATATAAAGGGTTGTTAACTTTGATACCTTATTTATCTTATCGAGGGAGAGATCATGCATTTAATAGCTAAACAGTTGTTGCATCTTGTGATACTTTGGTTTGGCGACGAGTGAGGTGCATTTTGATACTAGTTGGCAATTTTTTGCTAACTTACCTGATGTGCCATATACCATAATGCAGTCACAAATATGGTACAGAAAATGTATCTTGTTTACAGAAAACACAGCCCATATTTAACTGAGACATCAGAGAGAAATATTTCCATTAGTTAACCACATTTTGGTGTTTATAAGGAGGGTCCTAAAAGTTTTAAAGCTCAAGAAAATAACGCTTATAAACTGCTATGAACAAATAAACATATGCAGTTAGTGTTCTAGAGCCAATTATTTGTAAAGCTTCAGCTGACTTATAATATTCAAGTCTCATTCTTAATAGAGGAGAGCTAACCTCCACTGTCTTTTTAAGTGTGATAATTTGAAATGCCATATTTGTCATTGTCTAAATGGACCTATCGGTGATGCAGAATATATTGCCCTATTAGTTTCACAAAGGAAAAGTCTCTAGATTTTCTTGCTGTGTGGACTTCAGTTTCTCTATTTTTAGAGTGGTTTGAGTGAACAGTACCTTATGCCTCTGCTGGTGGCTAGGCTGGAGAGAGGAAAAACCTCATCTTGAAGGCTTGAGAGGCTCCAGCGTACGTCTAAGAGGTCTTTTTATACTTGCGTGTCTGGTTTTAGAATCTTTCAAGCTTAGAAGAAGTATGTCTGGTTCTCCATCACGTAAGCTCATCAGCAGCAAGTGTTTTCATAGATATAGACTCAGGAAGTCAGTCTTCAGGCTTGTCTTATCAAACCACTCTCAAGCCAGAAGTAGTCTTGTGGTGGAGTAGGGTTGTGAAAAACTAGTAAATGTGGGTCCTATTATCTAGAATGAAGGTTTCAGAGGGCAATGATTGGACAAGTTAGTCTCTGTTTATTAAGGAAGCTCAAATATTTCCTGTATATTTATTAAGACACCCTGTTTCCCACGAAAGGTTTTGTGCAAAATGGAGTTTGTGGGCAATTGAAAATGGAGTGTCCAAATAATTTAGAAGGTCTTTAAGCAGGAAGATTTCACTTCACCAAATGGAAGTACCTCTTGCTTCCAGAATATCTTTGATACTGGATACTATTGAAAGTTTTCGCTTGTTGAGCTGTTATTGACACTTGTTTCTAGTTAATGGCCTCTAGAGACCCCAGTCGCTAATGACATTATTCAATATCCTCCAACATAACTACAACACAATCCCCATCAGATTACAAGTCCTGAAAATGAGTTGCAAACATTTCTAAATTCCAGAGCACAAGTCTCACTCATGTCCCCGCTTGTATTAGCTCACAAAAATAATCATATGAACTGCACTGGAATCATAAATTGTGCGGGCATGTGTGTGTGTGTGTGTGGGGGGGGGGGGGGGGGGGTTGTAAGCAGGGTGCCCCAGTAAGTTGAATAATCATAGCACCATTGGATGGAATAAAACTAGCTAAACAATTCTACATAACATTATTCGCTAGTCAATAAAATCAACGTGATCGTGGCTCAGTATTTGAACAATTGTTGAACAAATGTTATATCCATCTAGCATTTGTTTTCCAATTGGGATCCATGATCTGAGCTGTATAATAACAATAACAAGATGTTGCACGTGGGCAACTCACTGGGATAATGTCGTCGTAAGAAGTACCTTAGCCCACGTCTCACAATCAAGCAACATGTCCCAAATAACAAAATATGGATCAATAATCAAGAGTAGTATCTCAAGTAAATTTTGAAGACAATAGTGTTTAGGAGTGCGAGAAATAACCACGTGGCATAAAAAAATAGTGCTACGGAGATCTCCTTACTTAAACCATGAAGAAACCTCTTAAACGATTCCTCTAAATCAGTTCCTATGATCCTTTCCATAATCACTTCTAAACTTCTTCTTTCACTCTCAGATGTATATATTTGTGGATGAAGCCAAAGATGCCTTGAAATAATTTGGAATGAGATCAAAGAGTTTCTTGAAGATTTTTTTTTCTAGGAAGCACGAGGTCGATAATAGTACGATGTGGCAAGACAAGTGTGTGCTACTTAGCAAGCAAGACAAGGCTAAGCAAAGCCTGAAGAAGCTCGAAGCACGACGTGTCGGCATTATATGTTGACACGCTACAACCACGACGACGCGACGTGTCAATAAGCAACACTGATTCCTCAATAAGCATAAGGTGTCACGGTATCATGGTGACCACCTAACAAGCAAGACAGTGCTAAATATCAAGAGGTGGCACGTATTTAGAACAAATACGAGTCGTTACATTCTCCCCTCCCTAAAATATTTCCTTGCACGAAATTCAATCACTCTCGATAAATTAAAGAAATATATCAGATTACTCTCAAATTCAACTGATATTCCAATCATGCTGCCGAGCACCCTCTTCTAGCTTATAACAACCTAAGCAATTCAAGCTTGGGTATCGCTCTGATACCAACTATGGACACCCAAGTCGCTAATGGCATAATTCCGTATCCTCCAATATAAGTGCAACACAATCCCAACCAAATTACAGGTCCTGAAATAAGTTACAAACATTTGTAAATCGCCAAGTACAAGTCTCTATCACATTCCCGCTTGCTTAGCTCACCAAAATAATCATCTGATCTGCACTGGAATGGTAAATAATGGGTGGGTGGCCCTGTAAGTTGAATAATCACAACACCACTGGATGGAATAAAGCACGTTAAACAATTGTGGAAAACAATATTCGCTATTCAATCAATCAACATGATCGTGGCTCAGTGTCCTGAATAATTAGTAAAACCCCTATATCAAACTAGCAAGCACTATCACTTGAGCATATGACCTCGTCCGTGAGCCGAGCTTTACAATAACAATAACAAGACGTTGCACGTGGACAAATCACTTGGATACTATCATTGTGACAAGCACCTAAGCCCACATCAAGTAACATGCACAGTCACGTAACATTTTCCAAATAACATAGTACATGGATTAGTAATCAACAGTAGTATCTTAAGTAAAATTTCAGGACAATAGTGTTTAGGAGAACGACAACGTTAAAAAATAACCACGTGTTATAAAAGAATTGTGCTATGAAATTCCCTTTACCTTAAACCATGATGAAACCACTTAAACAATTACTACGAATCAATCCCTATGATCCTTCTTCCATAATCACCGCTAAACTTCTTCTCTCGCTCTCTATCTATCTATCTACTGATGAAAGTCAAAGATGACTTGAAATAATATCCAAAGAGATCAAAGGGCTGTTTTTAGATTTTTCTATGAAGCACGAAGTGGCGAGACAAGGCTGTGCTACCTAGCAAGCACGACAAGGATAAGTAAAGCACGACGGGGCTCGAAGCACAATGTGTCGTGATATTAGGTTGACACGTTACAAACACGACCACATACGTAGCACGAGGTATCGTCAAAGAAGTAATCAACACTTAATCCTCAATAAGTACGAGGTGTCACGATGTCACGATGACACTTGAACAAGCACGAAGGTGCTAGATATCACGAGGTGACTTAATTAGAAAAACTGGGGGTCATTACATGGCCCGTCCCCTATGTTGTTCTGCAGAATTACATGAAGAGATTGAAATAAACAGTGCACATCACTTGTATTTTGCGGCACGTGTACCTCAAAATGGAATATTTGGTCAAGCCCAATATGCTCCAATACGGGCATAAGTATGAAACTCTATGGTCGTTGCGCGCACAGAAAAGAATCAGCAATGAGACTTGGTCAATTGCGTCAGCTAAAGTTGATTGGAGACCTGTGCCTCCTCTCTCTTCTGGCTTCTCCCTCTAAATCTGTTCTTTGTTCTACCTGCTTCTTTCACCTCTGCAAATTGGGAGTCCTTGTTTTTTTCCCAACAAAGGAACTGAAAATCAATAATTATACAGTGAGGCAGTTGGTGTTTCTGCTGAAGGCCACGTTTCTTCATATTCAATTGAGTGGATGCAAGTTAAAGGCAGTTTCATAACTATTTGACTGAAAGGGCAGGATAGCGTTTAGAAAAATGAATTGAAATTTGCAGTACGTCCATGAGGCAGTAAATTTTAATTTGCGCCCCTTTAAGTTGACCTTGTCTAATTAGATGCAATGGTGAGTTGTATTTATGTGAGAGGTTAGGGTCATGTTTGTGGCACATGCGATGAATGTCCAAACTAGAAAAATAATGAAATTATCAATTTGAAGTTAGTTACCTAATAAAAGGGTAGTCACTAATACTTTCTCAGGTTTAAATCTTTGTTATCTTAAGTGCCACATATTGGTCAGTGATAATACGTTACACCAAAGGTACCTCCATAGCAAACAATTTATGGGTTTTGGCATTATACGATTGGAATTCGGGTAAAATTTACACGGGAGAGGAAGACTACTGGCACCTACATTTCTTATAGGGTGTAGTATCATGATTACATACCTATGATCTATAATCTTATAAGAAGTGGTGGTGTTGGTAGCTTTCATGGACCATATAAATTTTGTATGAAGTCCCAAATATACCCTTCTTGACTATTAGAGTGCCTTCTGCTCCAGCTTTTTCATTGCAGCACCGTTTATCCATAATTCAAGTTCATTACGACATCTAATTGGCACTGTGATGACCTGTATGGCTTACGGCAGCTTGTGCCAACCTCCCTATTGGCAGAAAAAGCGGCTCCTCTAATGTGCTTGCATATAGGTTTGTAAAATTCTTACAACAAGAATGTGGAAGCCCTAATTCACTTTGTTCCTCTATATTCATGGCTCTTTAGCGGATATGTTTACATTCATGTGACATAAATATGATGGGCTGAAAGCAATTTCGTGTCATTTACAGGAGAAGAGGGTAGAAGATGATGATGAGGATATTGCTTTTAGGTCTTCTAACTTGTTTATATTGACTACTTAGGATGTGGAGCCATGATTTTACTTTTCTTCTTTTGGAAGGACATTGTGTAAAAAATTGTTCATTAATTACCAAAGACCAACAAATAGACATACTTTTGATGGGTTGAGAATGTAAACTCCTAACATGTGACAACTACATGTGTGCCGAAAATGAAAACTTTATTTTTCTCGAAACTAAGCTGACACTCCCTTATCCTTTTCACTTTTTGTTTTGTAAATTCTGTCGCTACTACTCGTCTAGCATTAAATATTATCATCCATTGTTATTCAACATAAAATTTTTATCTGACTCACAACTTACTGGACTTTTTATGTGCTCGTGCGTGTGTTTTTGTGCGTAAATATATGGCCAGGTTTTTACACATAAGCCTGCGACATGTGATCTTAACATTGAATGTGATTTGCAGATCATGGAAATTAGGGAAGCCGTCGAAGAGGCTGCAGACACGCGAACACTAGTTGAGATCCAGGCTCAGGTATGACTGCTTTTCAAATGGACACGTGCAGTGAAGAATGGTAGCTCAAGTGTTGTTGTGAGGTTCTTTAATATAAATGGCTAATATCATTTGGCTAGTCTTACCACAAGCTAGCCACCATCAGCTTTTATCGACCCTGAGAAATGGTAGTTCCATTGGGAAAGGATCTTGAATTGGATACTCTAGGCTTAGATCGTTGGGGCGTTGCATATGCACGGAAGGGGGGGGAAGGAAAAAAAGAAAGGGATATACTATCATGATGTAACTGTCAATCTTATTTTGACGTGTATAAATACTTTGTTGTTGCTTCTTTCAGATACAAGAGAAACTGAGACATTGGTCAAAGTCATTTGCGAATGCATTTGAAACTAAGAATTATGAAGAAGCCCAAACATCCATCCAGAGATTGACTTATTACAAGCGTGCAAATGATGAAATAACAAAGAAGATGTGGTGAAGGTTCTCTTTCTTTCCTTCTTTCTCCAGATTTAATTAGGTGAATTGAGTTCAGGTGACTTGCTAACGTAGAGGTGATGTGCGTGTCAGGATGCATATTTGTTATGCTGCAGGAGGGGCATGATACGCGATATTTCTATATTAGTTGGTTTCTAACAGGCGTGAGATATTCCTCTTCCCGAGTATACCGAGACCAAGTTTTGAACTTTCTAGGATAACAAGGGTGCAAGTCACGATACCATTTAGTTCCCCTAGACTACCAGCAAAAGGATATCATGTTTGAGGAGTCTGTATGGGTTTGATGGGGGTGTGAAACCATCAGAGGGAAGGTGGAGAATCATGGAGTGGCGGTTTCTCGTGTTGTCATGTAATACGCTAACCTTGCAATTTCAATTTTTTCTATATATTCTATTTAAATTTTATACTGAAAGTGAAATACACTTGTAATTTTTACTTGTCGATGTTATGGTATTTGGTACCTGTTTTTTCTACAAAGTAATACTACTATCTATGCTAATCTTTCTCGATCTTTATCCTCTTCCTACAGATGTTTTTGGTCATGGACCTAACTTTTTTGTTTTTAGCATTTTTCTTCTTTTGAAAACTTTCGAGAGTCTCGTCATCATCAATCAATATAGGCTCTTTACTTGCAACTGTTTTTATGGTCTCTTTCTCTGCAGCCACTTCTAATATCTTTTTTCCTGCAATTGCTTCTATTGCTTATGTAATAATTGATGTCTTGCCATCTTTACTTTCAGCGACTCTCTGTAGCTTTATAAGAAACTTGTACTTTTTATTTTTGCATCCAACCATCTTTCTGTAGTACCTAGAGTCTTCATTCTGCATTAAATTGATAATGTTAGGATAAAACCTGTAGTGTACATGAATATTTGAAAGAATTTTATTAACTTATGACCTTAATCCTTACAGATTCTTTGTATTGTTCAGCACTGCAACCAGTCATCGTTATTACTACTTCATCAAATAAGATAACTGGACGTGTATGTGTCATCAACCAAATCGAGCCTAATGTTGTACCTTGATGTAATTATAAGATGTTAGTATTATGATCGTTGGTGCATTATGTCGATATCATCTGTGTTTACTACACTAACCTGGGACTGTGTTTTGCATTTGGCTCATGTCCATTTGTGCATTCGGTCTTGTCATCATATCTTCCGATTGATTTTTGACAAAGTACGCAAGCATCATAGTAAGGTTGTCTCTTGTGTTTCAACTTCAAGAATTATTGCTTCAAAGCAATATAAAGAATCATGTAAGCAAAGTTAAGGGGCATGAGTTTTATTTGTACACTAAAATTTTCATATACAATTGTTTGCATGCATTACTATATGAATTTTGACTTACCTGCTCCAAAGAAGTGCGCTTGTATATAATGTCTCCTAACGTCATTGTTTTTGCTTGACTCATTTGTTTCTCCAAGAATAGGAAGTCATTTGTTCTGTTCTTTGTTACTTTTTTTTCATCCTAAATCACAAAATATTAGCTGATAATATTATGTAAGGAAAAAACTTATACATAATTTATGAGCATTAAAAGATATTTGTAACTGTTATACCATTTCTTAATCTTTTCTGCTTCTTTGCACTTAGGTTCCATTTGTACTATCGAAAGTGATGACGATGACTATTGCTTCTCTCCTGTAACATCATTGTTAGTAGTGGAATGTAATATGTTATAAGAGTCCATATATTTCACATGTGTCATACCTTGGAACGTGGACTCGCTTAAGTTGGATAATGCAATAATTGGATTCTTATTAACAATATCCTCAAGTAGTTTTCCTTTATTTAGAGCCATGTCTCCCCACAAGCATATGGTCATTGGGTTTAGCCCGCATAATAATAATAATAATAGATTATTGTAGCAGAAACAACTATAAGGGTACTTAAATGAATGGGTACTTACTCTTTGGTGAGAAGAATAACTTCTCTTTTGTTAGTCAAACCTCCTCTTGTTTTCTTGATGATAAAATTTATCTTGACTTTGTTTAGAAGACCTAGGATTTCTGCATTTTTTTGTTGACAATTAAAGGTGATAACGTACCAGTGTTTGGTTTTTTGCCCTCTTCATTTTTGTAGTTTGCTTGAATGTCATGATGCTGGATTGAACATTGATTTCTTTTTCCTCCTCATGTACTATTGTGCTTGCTTGTAACATCAACTCAATCTTAGGATGGACATTCTGAAAATTTGGATTTATCGGCTTAACGGTTCCATTACCAATTTTATAACACTTGTTGTACTTGAAGATGCCATCAAATTTTGTTATTGCTTCCTCAAACATAACGGCCTGAACTTTTGTTCCCTGCATTGTTAGAATGCAAAAATGTGAATTTCATAGTATTATGATGGTATGAAGAGGGAAAAAAAAAATACACTCGTGTAAGTACCTCTTCATCAATTAAAATTAGCTTTCATATCCTTCCTTTGCCCTTTGCGTTAGTATACAAATCGATCGTGCCAACTCGTAACACTTTCACTTTTATAATCCAATTCTTTTGGTACGCCACCAAAGAGTTAATGGATACTGTTTGAGTAGCTTCCATCTCAACAGTCGTCATGTGCTTCTGCATGATAATAATGTTGAAATTGACAAAAACTTGTGAAATTGCTCATTCTAAAGATACAATTGTAATATGCTATTAATAAAAATAATTTTTAAAAATAAATATGATAGTAACTAAAAAAAAAAAACATTTTCCTTTAAACAGTCATATGTTCCATAACTTAAAAGTCTAAAATAAAACCACAAAAAATGATAAAACAACTTGTAGCCTAAATAAATCAAGCTTAGCAATTTAAGAAGAATTGTTCGACTGAAGAACTTCTTTGTAGACTATGTTTTTCGTGTATGTCGTCCTTTCTTTTTCTGGCCCTGACTTGATCAAAACTTTTGTTGTTGCCATGGACATTCCTCTTGATAAGGCAACATATAATTGTCCATGAGAGAAAATTGGCTTGGGTAAATATATGCCGACAAATGGTATAATCTGTCCTTGAACCTTGTTAATGGTCATTGAAAAACATAGGCGTATTGGGAACTGCTTCCGTCTAAACTGAAATGGGTAGCCTTCATTCTCAGCAAGGGGAAAGAGGAATTCGTGGTATTAAGACTGGTTTCCCAATAAATTGTCCCATTGTAATTTCTGCATGGATAACATTGTCTTCAAATTTCTTGCATACCATTCTTGTCACATTGCACAAACCATTAGATGGATCTAAGTTTCTTAGCAACATGACTGGACAGTTTTTCTTCAAGACTAAACAATGTGGAGGTAAACCATTAGAGGTTAAGGAGTTCAAAAACTCCTATGTATAGTAATGGTTGGTATCATCAACTGCTTCATCATAACTATTGTATATTTTTGCTTCACCAGTAAGCTTTGAGATCATCTTTTCATTAAGATTATCCACGTACTCATTTTTGGAAGCAAGTATTGCACGCTCTGTCATGTACACGGCTAAATGTGCATTTTCTTGTAAAGAAGGAAATATGTAGTCAATCAAGGATTGCTCAGGGTCTGCATCATTGTCACATTTGATCACCATTTCATCTGGAATATGTACCATGTCATTCTCGATGGTTGGCTCGTCCCCATTCCCAACTCGTAGAAGAAATTCATTGAAACATGGATCGCATCTTGCTTTCATGTTTCTTGTTAAAGTGAATTTTTGCATCCTTGACCACAAATATGATTTCACAAGGCTTGCATTTACAGTTTCTTCTCTTGTGCTCTTTGGAATAAATGGTAACACTTGGCGAAAATCCCCTCCAAAGACAAGTATTTCCCCGCCAAAGTATTCTTCATTGCCCATGATATCTTTCAATGTTCTGTCAACTGTCTCAATTGCAAAGCGTTTTGACATTGGAGCTTCATCCCAATTAATTAGTTTTGATGTGCGTATTAACTCAGCTGTCCCACTTTGCTTGGGTATGTTACAAACACTTGTCTCATTTACTGTTATATGAATATTCAGATGTGAATGGGCTGTTCTCCCACCAGGTAATAGAGATGCTGCTACACCTGATGTCGCAGTTGCAAGTGCTATCATCTTCCTTCTTCTCACATTTGCTAACAACGCATGGTACAAGAATGTTTTCCATGTACCTCCTGGACCATCGATGAAGAAAACACCACTCCCTCCAGAATCTACTCGATCTATTATTGCGTCAAAAGCACTCTTTTGTTCAGGATTCAACATGACTTCAGCGGAGTAGTCTTCAAATGGAGTCTCAACAGACAATTCATCCCTCAATTCTCTTATAATATGGTTTAAAGTATCTTCACAGTTGGATGTTAAACTTAGTAAATCATATTGGCTGATAGATTTTCACATGCTCTCAAGGAAGAAGTTGATACTTTTCAGAGTGCTTGACACATAAGAATTGGGTGCCATTTCAGGTTCTCTTCTAAAATCTTCAGACATTGCCTCATAAAATCTATCCCATAGCATTCGTACATCACTTGGTTGGCAGTGCACTAACAATGTAGCAAATAGTCTACGCATGGCATGAGGCATCTGAAATGTTGTTGCTTCATTCAAACAATAAAAAATGCTTGATCAGATTCTAGTAGCCCTCTTTTCAGTGCAGCCTCTCTAAATGACATATATTGTCTTCCATTAACTGTTAGTAGATCTTGAAAGGATCTTGGACCCATGACGTTGTTTAATAACAATCTCAAGTAATATCTCTCTCCTTCTGCTGAATTTGCGCCATTGACACGACCAATCATTTTTTTTTTGCCCTTTATTCCAACACTTATACTTATGGTTCCACGTGTAATGCTTCGGGAATTCTCTGTAAAAATACTTTGTAGGTTCTTTACCATCTGCATATATTTTGAAAAAGTCTGTGAGCATCATTCGTGAGAGGTTGTCATTGGCTATCACATTTTCTATATTTTGATTTGCCCAATAAGTGACACACTGCTTCCCTGAAAGGTGTAGTTGCAAGTTTATAACCGCCGGGTACATCTCATTCAGATTGAACTCATATATTCTCCACATTGCCTCTTGAGCTGATACCCACCTTGCATCCTGAAAATGTTGGATTTCATCGACCACATTTTCATTATCCCCAGTAACAATATGTACAGCAACTCTGTCATGTCCCTTGTAGATATACTTGTAAAGATACTTAACTGCCTTCAATCCAGAGCATACTTCAACGTTGATATGACAATTATATCTAGTAAGAAGGTAAGGATTATAAGGTACTACCCATTGATTATCGAGCTCAGCATTTCGAATCATCACCTTTTGCTTGTCATCTCTTCTTCTATAAATTGGATACCCGTCCTTTGCACACATTGTCTTCTTACAAAATGGTCGAGGATAATGGCTCTTACATTCTCCGTTCACCATGCAAGGGTTTTTTTTTGTTTAACTCCACAAGGATCATGCATCATATGTTTAAGGACTAACTCATACAACTGTGGATATTTATCCTTGTTAGGGATCTTTGCACATATGAATTCGTCATACTGATCAGGGGAACTAATCTTATGCTTGGAGCTTAATATAATCAACATGTGTGCCTATGGCAAGCCTCTTTTCTGGAATTCAATCACATGGACATTGGATGCTACTCTTCCAAATATATTTTTCTTAAACAATTGATCTTTGAGATCATGTAACTTTGCTCGAAACACTCTAGAAACCAAATCTGGTCTATCTTGTGCACGTTGGCCTTCTTTCAGCTGTTATTGTATCTCTTTCCACTCAGGGTTACATGTCATTGTAAGGTAAAGATCTGGTTTTCCAAATCGCTGAACTAAAGCCATTGCATCAAGGTATCGACGGCGCATGTCAAGGGGCCCTCCAACAAAAGATGCTGGAAGAACTATCCTTCTACCAACCTGACTCCCTCTAGTTTCTCCCGCCATTACATAATCTACAATTCCCTGATACAGTTCAGATCTGATATCTAACTGGCTCCTTCGAAAATAATCTAACCTAGTTGTCTGTAGCTTGATGTACATGTCCACTGCATATTGTTGTAAGAGCCGACCAACCAACACAAGAGTTGAGTTTTCGGATTCTTACTCTTGCAGTTTATAACAATAATATTGTCTACATGACACCTTTGCATCAGTTTGATTGCCAACATCTACAACACAATTTAAAGTGAAGAAGATTATTATTAAGTAGTAGTTATTTTATAGATTTAAAATATAAAATTATGGAAGTTACCTTCATGTTCTCAGCTAAATATATATGCGGCAGAATTGAAATTTTGCATCACCGAGGTTCTTTCTTCTCTAGAAGCATTCTTCTTTTTTATATCTTGATGCCACCCTGTTTCTCCTTTTGGGAAAAGTAGAGGATGTTGTAGTGGATCATAACAACCGTAATAATGCTTCACGCGATGTCTATGTCCCGAGTGTGCATGAACTACAATATATCTTTCAAGATGTATGTTTGGATTATTCCCTTCAATCCATATTGCCGCAACTTGATCAGCTATTGGTGCATTGTAAACCCGTTGATCTAACTTGACATCCTTTCTAATATGAATTTGAAGTTCCTCAAATGAAGGGTAATCCCTTAACCTACGCAAGAACTGTGAGTAAGGGTTTTCCTTAAGAAGTCCCATCAGTTTGTTTACCACTGTTTCATTCAACTTTGCATCTGGTAGTATATTCAATCTATTCTGCATCTCATTTTGGGTGTCATAGAAGTATAGCTGAAAGTAATGCGGGGCATTTTCATTAGGTATGAGAGCTGGAAGATCATGATATATTTGTCCCTGTGCTCGAAATGTATAAACACCACTCCTTGCTTATCCAAGCTCCTTATCCAAGTTAACCCCAAAGGATGTGAAAGAGAATATGCTGTATGCACGAATGTTCTTTCGAAAGTGTTTAGCCTTTTTAAATGGTGATGTGAATAAGAAAAATAGTTCATCTGCAACATCTATAGGAGCTAGCTTAATGTCTCCATTTCGGCAACAAAAACTTGGCCACTTGTATTGAAATCTCTTTGCCTTACAATGACTGTAAGGTGGTGTGCTATCTAATTCATGCATCTCAGAGCACACATGCACATACACTATTTGACCTATAAAGAAACAGTTGTTATACTTTAGTATTACATTTATGAAACTCACGCATGGGTGTGTTTCTATTGTATATTGATTTCTTTACTTATAATAATGAAAAAAAGTGTGACCTTGAAATTGTTGCAGTACCAATAGAGCTCGAAGCAACCAGCGATGACTTGTTCTTATTTTATTGCCAGAAGCAGTGGATTCACTATCATTTTATCCTCTTATAGTTGAGTTGCTTTCTATCATTAGCAACATAACTCTTCCTTTTTTCAAGACTGCCAGAGCCTTGCCTCAATTCTGAAATGTAAGGTGGAATATACTATTGTAGGTTAAATTACAAGTGAATATACGTATGGGAATATATTATTAGTATGTTTTTTTTCCTATTTCATGTTACTCTACTAAGATATCTTACCTCTTTCAGATAACAACCTATTCATTTGTCTTCGATAAAAAATATTGTAGATAAGCTACACGAAAAGAAATACATGATAAAAATTAGCAATTAAAACCACAAGTAAGTCCGCTGAACTGCAAAAGCTATTAACTGAGCATGTGATATAAAAATGTTAAAAACATACCTTTAGAAATTGGTTGCAGATGAATTAACTGCAAAACTTTTAAGAAGAATGTGCAACCGCTAAGCTTCAGGAACTGTGCATCAAACCATTCTTCATTTAAGTAACAACAATTAGGAGAGGGAAGTAAATGTCCACAATGGCTCAATCTTCCTCTTTTTTTGCCATGTGCAATAGTATACATTTAGATTTCAATTCAAAAAATATATAAAAATATTCTTACAATACTACTAATGCAAAATTTATTTTTCGTATACCTTAAAGCTATATTAGATAAATAACAAACTAAATAGATGCGGAAAGAATAGTCACAGAGTATTAAGAATCACCAGTGTTCTTCCAAATTGAAGAACTGTATCTTCTAAAACTTCTTTTATAAAGCGAGACTCTCGCTTCTACCACCATATGTCATAGATCAACCTCTATCCTTTTCACTAAGTATTGTTCAAGTTGATGGAACAAGACCTAGATCTATATAAATTAGAAATACAACACTGCCTTTTTTAGAGCTATAAACTTATTATGGTCATGCATCTGCCTGAACATTAGAATCTTCAGTCCATCTCTTACAAAAATGAAAGAACTGGTAGGCACATTAATTAGTGTTTGGCTAAAGTAAATCCGTTGAAGTGCAAAAACTATTAACTGAGCAAGTGATATAGAAATGTAAAAAACATACCTTTAGAAATTGGCTGCAGATGAATTAACTGCAAAATTTTTAAGAAGAATGTGCAACCGCTAAGCTTCAAGAACTCTGCATCAAACCATCCTTCATTTTAGTAACAACAATTAGGAGAGGGAAGTAAACGTCCACAATGGCTCAATCTTACTCTTTTTTTGCCACGTGCAATGGTATACATTTAGACTTCTACTAAAAAAAATATAGAAAAATATGCTTACAATACTACTAATGCAAATTTTATTTTTCGTATACCTTAAAGCTATATTAGATTAAATTGCAAGCTAAATAGATGCGGAAAGAATAGTCATAGAGTATTAACAATCACCAGTTTTCTTCCAAATTGAAGAACTATTTATTTTGAAACTTCTTTTATAGAGCGGGACTCTCGCCTCTACCACCATCTGTTATAGATCGACCTCTATCCTTTTCACTAACTGGTGTTCAAGTTGATGGACACATGACCTAGATCTATATAAATTAGAAATACAGCACTGCCTTTTTCAGAGCTATAAACTTATGCATATGCCTAAACTTTAGAATCTAGTCTAGAAGAAAGAGTGTACTAAATCAACTCACCGACAGAGAGTGAGGACAATAGATACAACAACATCTAGTCTAGAAGAAAGAGTGTATTAAATTGAGGCTTGAGTCTACACTTGTCACTACATGGATATATTTAGGACAACTTGAATGGTTTATGGCTACTTTGTCTCTAACTGGGAAGATGATGTCCATGCCATGACTATTGGCATAATAAAGTTTCGTCAGTCCTACTAACTCTAAAACCTTGAAAAAGAAAAAAAAACTCGAATAAGAAATATTTGCCATATGACAACGAACTTATATCGTGATTGCTTTAGACCACAATAAGATATCAGATACTAAAATTTTAATACTAAAATGGTAATTAATAGTATAATTGCATGCATCGTATTTCAAAGCATGTGACTCTAATTATTTTCATCTCTTTCTTTTTGTACGTTAGTTTTGGTCCCTAGGCTCAAGGTTCGCTGATTTTCTATCTTTTTTTTGTTTTGTTATTCACTTACAGCAGGCACATGAGAAATATTTTATTCAGCACCACTATCAAAATATGAACTCGTGCAAAGTAATCCATAACACCGTACGTATGCTTGTAGAGTTTTATTGAATGTATGCAAAAGTTATTAAATATTTGAATTTTTAAGTAAAAAACTGTTATTACCTCACCTTGTGTATTCTTGGGCAAAAAAAAAAATTTGTTTTTATCTTGTTTAGCTGTTTTGCAGTTCTCTTTTCGAGTGCAGAACTTGTCAATAACAAGTTTGTCGTAGAGTTGTTTTTGCCGCCTCGCATCACAGAAAATACAAATCAACAAAATCTGTTGGAGTCCCTGCTGATAACAATGAAGCAACATACTCTCAGTTTTGTCGTTGCTTCAGAAATGGAGTACCCACACCCAAACTCGGCCTTGATATGTGTCCCTTTCCTCCTTAATCAACCACTTTCTTCTTTGTTGCTTGTAACAGATAGGAATCAAGTGGGCTCAAGTTGGATTTATGGTTTTGATGCAATTAGTGTTGTTTTTGAAATTCAAGGTAACCGGCAAAAGTGGAGTTCTAAGTGGTTATTGTGATGATGGGAAGTAGGAAGAAAAAGGATTAAGTTTAACCAAGTGCGGAAAGGCAGTGTAATTGCTTGGCTGGTTGTTTTTAATTTTGATGAACGTTACATTATCATGTGCTTCAACTGGCATGATGGTGGCACGGGTGGTAGGGGACTTCAACTGGTGGTGCTCCCATGGTCGACGACGGGATGCAAGATGTTCGATTAAATGCCTGAGAGAGACGGCGGGATGCAAGATGTTCGGTATTTGGTTTTGAGCTTGGGGTTGTTTTTAATTTTGATGAACGCTAATTTATCATGTGCTTCAACTAGCATGATGGTGCCATGGGTGGTAGGGGCTTCAACTGGTGGTGCTATGATTGCCGATGGCGGGATGCAAGATGTTCGATTAAATGCCTCAGAGAGACATCGTCACTGACTCCCGCTATATTTTCCTGCTTTGCAATTGTATCCTAGATTCGGTAGTGGGTAATATATTGAACTTAAATATGGGTGGTCTTGGTGTTTCTGTAGATTGGCATGATGGTGCCGCGGGTGGGAGGGGGCTTCAACTGGTGCTGATTCGATGGTCGATGGCGGGACGCAAGCTGTTTGATTAAATGCCTGAGATAGACGTTGTCACCTACTCCCAATCGGGTTGTCTTCCCACGTCAAGCATGTGTTGCCTGTAGGTTGTGATGTGCGTTGAGATAACCCTATCACCCTGGCGGCGGTGAATCTCCTCAATGAGATATTTTTTTTACTTTGGTATGTGATTCAACTGAAGCACATGAAAATTTTACAGCAAAACTAAGGAAAACTAATCACCGTAATATGAGATCTTAATCGCATATAAAGTCATATACATGTAAAACTATATACACACAGTCCATATAATCATATACATGCAAAACTATAACACTATGTACTAGTTTTCATCAGATTTTCTTACATACAAAACTATAACACTATGTACCAGTTTTCATCATATTTTCTTCAAATTGATGCATAGTCCATAAAAAGTTACCTTTCTCCTTTTTGTTGAATCCTCTTCTGAATCCTCAGAATTCTTAAAATTTGCTGAATCCTTAGAATTTGCTGAACAATGGCAATAACGGGTGGAGGTTTTGGGGCAGTGGTTTAACGTGAATAGAGGCAGGGGTGGTCTAGGTTTTGCATGATTATATAGGTTGGGTTTTTCTTTTTTGAGTAAAAGTCACAATAACCCTTACATCTAATAGGACACTATGTTTCCAATAAGGGTTGTTCAGGAAACATGCTTCATATTGTATAAGAAGTCAAGAACACCCTTATATTTTAATAAGCCTGAACTCCAAATAAGGGTATTTAATGGAAACAAAATGTTATAGGTTGGGTTTTTTCTTTTTTGAGTAAAAGTCACAATAACCCTTATATCTAATAGGACACTATATTTCCAATAAGGGTTGTTCACCCTTCTGACCCTCTCTTTGGTTCCCTCCCCAATTTTCCAAACCTAAATTTTGATGAATTTTTTATCTTCTGATACCTTCGACCTTTCCGAGCAGCTCTCTCATGTCTCCAACACTGTTAAGCTCATTCTTGAATCCCAAACCACTTTGGCTACTTTTGTCACCATAAATCACACCGTTCTTCTTGACCAACTCACTTCTCTTCGGCAGTCCTCAGCCCAACTCCTCTCCAATCAGATTGACTTCCACACCCTTCTCAATTACCTGGTTTCCAATATCTCATCCCTTCTTCTTAACCACACTTCCATTTTGGAATGGTTGAATCGCATATAGCAGGACCTACAACGCCAATAGGATGCCTCTCTTCACGCTCATCGTCGTCAAGCTTATCTCACTACCAGCATTTTGACTGAGCAGAACCGCTACCTGGCACATCAGATTTTTGATCAAGCTCATGGATTTTTCGTCACTCGTTCTGACATATTTCCCTCTCGTCACACTGGCACCGAAGGTGAAGAGTGGTTTTTCAATCCTCACATTCCATACAATCCTTCGATGCCGCGATCGCCACATGTGGTGGAAGTAGTCGAGATCCCTACTTCTGATCTTATTCCGGCTACAGATCCTTCTTCGTCTGCTCAGAGTGCCCGCCATAGACGTTAGCATTTTTTTCTGATAGGCTTTTCCCTCTTTTTGATTTGACAAAAGGGGAGAACATTCTTAGTGGTATCTTTTGTAATTATTGAACTGTAATTTGTTTTATATATATTAAAGCAGTTCATCAATTATTTGTTTTGTTATGAATGTTTATCTGATCCAGGGGGAGTATATTACATTTTATTAGATTAATGTTGTCATCATAAAAAAAGGGGAGACTGTGGACTTTAAAAGTCAAAGTTGTTTTATTTTGATGATTCCAAGTTTATTGTCTCTAACATTAGTCTAACACCACTATTAAGAATTTTCAGGACCAATCATAATCAAACAAAACATGGAACATCCCTTGGTCAAAAAGTGGACTTGAACGTGGACTTGGATCTGGACTTGGGACTTCATTTTATTTTCTCTTTGTTGTAATTTTTCTAAGTCTTTCTTAAAGATCTCCCAGAAAATTAAGTAAAGAACAAACCAAGAAGTTTTCTCTCAAGTGAGTTTTCATTCGAATTGATTTTTCAGACTCTTCTTGTCAAGTATTAAAAATATTTTTCGATCGAAGCCAAAGTCTTTGGTCGAAGCCAAACTTTTCAATTGAAGCCGAAATTTTCGGTCGAAGCCAAAGTTTTCAGTCAAAGCAAAAGTGTTCAGTCGAAGCCAAACTTTTCGGTCGAAGCAAAGTTTTCATTCGAATGAAAAAAAGTTTTCACTCGACTCAATCTTTCAGTGACTTTAAACCGTGTATGTTCTGTCATTTCATTCGACCGAAATCTTCAGCAGTATTTTTCATTCGAATGAATCTTTGTGTCATCCATTTTCAATGGTCATATTCTCTTCTAGTATAAAAAGGGACTCCTTGAGCATTTATTGCCAACTTTGCAATCTCTGAAAAATCTATCTCCTCTTCTAAAAAAGACTCTCTCATCTTATTTCATACTTTCATATACTTTCCTTGAGTTTCTTCATATTTTGAGAAATTGAGTAGCAAGCTTCTTGGTTTAGTTCTTGAAAGATTTCAGATCTTCCCACCTAAGAAGGCTTAGCTTAGCTTTGTAATATTCATTGTAACATCTACTCGTAAATGAGTGTGCATTGTATCTCAATTGTAATCTATTTCTCACTTGTAATTGTTGGAAACCTTGAAGGGTTTCGGATCTGTACTGCGGTTTGAGCTAGCACCCGAAGCTAGCTGCTTAGTGAAAAGCTCGAGTAGGTCTCCCTTGTGTGGAGTGCTCGGGGACTGGACGTAGGCTGGTGGGGCCGAACCAATATAAATCTCTATGTTGATTTATATTTATTGTTTTTGTTATAACATTGTAAATTAAGCTTTAAATTCTGCTCAAAGTTGTAAACACCTATTCACCCCTCACCCCTCCTCTAGGTGTGTTTAGGGACCTACAAGTGGTATCAGAGCAGTGTGCTATGTTACTTTCGTTTGACCTTACAGTCAAGAGCTAAAGATCTTAAGATGGAAGAAGGTTCATCAACTACTCGACCACCTTTGTTAAAGAACGAAAATTACAGCTACTGGAAAAATCAGATGAGGTATTTTCTGAGGCAGGATACTCACGTATGGTACGTTGTAGAAAATGGCCTGATTATTCCTATGAAGGATGGCCCAGATGGAACCAAGGTTCCCAAGGGAATTCTCGAGATGGATACTCATGAGGCACATCTCTTCTCTATGGACGACATATCAAAGAATATTATCAGCTGTGGACTCAACATAAATGAGTATAATCGAGTTTTAGCTTGCGAAACAGCTAAAGAGATGTGGAGACTACTGGAAGTTACTCATGAAGGTACCAAGCAGGTAAAATAAAGTAAGATTAACATGCTAGTCTAGCAGTATGATGCCTTTAAGATGAAGGAAAATGAGTCTATAAATGAGAAGTATTCTAGGCTTACTCTCATTATAAATGGACTCAAGCTCTTGGAAAAAACATACCTAGAAAAGGAGATTGTAAGGAAAGTCCTTAGATCTCTTCCCAAGAGATGAGAAGCTAAAGTCACAGCCATTCAAGAAGCCAAAGACTTAAATGTGCTGAAGTTGGAAGAGCTGGTGGGATCTCTAATGACTCATGAAATCACGATGAAGATTCATGACGAGGAAGAGACCACTTCAAAGAAGAAGAACCTAGATCTTAAAGCTGAGGCCTCTCATGAACCTGCGGATAGCAGCGATGACTCTAATCCAGACATGTCATTCATCACTCTTAAGTTCAAGAAGTTCATTACAAACCGACGAGATGGAAAGATTATGAGGAGTCAGACAACCCAATCACAACAATGAAACAATGGTGATTGGAGCGCTACAGAAAATCCCAACGCCTGTTATGAATGCGGCAGAACTGGACACATCAAGAAGTATTGCCCGCAACTCAAGAACAAATCTGCAAGCAGCACCAGCAGAGACACAAAAGAAAAGAAATTTAAACCAAGAAAAGCTCTGCTGACTTGGGATGATTCTGACGAGTGCGATAAAGAGATGAGCGAATAGAATGATATAGCTTAGCTATGCTTTATGGCCAAGGATGATCACTTAGATGAGGTAATCACTTCTGAAAATTTTGATTATGAGTTAGCTTTCTTTGAACTTAGTGAAAATCATGAGAAGTTAAAACTTAAAAATGCTGCCCTAAAAAAGAAAGCCTTTTCTTTGATAAACATTGTTGCAGAGTTGGTTAGTGAAAAGGAAGAGCTAGAGGAAAAGACAGAGTTTTATATAATCGAAAATGCTTCTTTGAAAAATGATCTGATTGCTACCAAAAGGGAAAATTCTGATTTGTTTTCAGAAATCCAGTCTCTCATGAGTGTAAAACCCCCTGTAGAAAACGAGCTTTTGAAATCTCAATTGAATTTTTTTTTTTTCTACACAACTCGTCTATCCGTCCATCTGGGATCTAAATGAGATGTATTCTTGGCTTACTCTCAACTGGTACCTAACAAGATTTGACCATCCGCCCATCTGGGATCTAACTTTAAAAAAATAATATCGACCATCTGCTACATTATGTACCCTTTTTTTTTTACAGTTTTGCCCCTCGAATCCCCCAATTTAGTGGAACAAATTTCAAATTTTCAACCAAGCTCGTCCGATGCATTATGTAGCGTATGACAGGGTATAGAAGTTTCTAACCCCCAATCTGCTAGCTCTTCTTCATCTCTCCATCGCCTCATTCAGCTCAATTTGTCTCTCTATTCACCTCCACTCAAGCTCTTGAAAATCCAAGCTCCAAGCTCCAAGCTCCACTTAAGTGAAGTAAGTTTGTGAACTCACAGGCTTATTGGTATCTATGTCTTAATTTTGAAAAGTTGTTGGGAGCTTGGTTGTCAAATTTGAGATTTTGCTTTGTTCTGAGATTATGATTTGTTAGAAGATTATGTTTGTTGTTTGAAATATGACAAAAATATTATACTATTATCTTTAATTTTTATTTGTTAGGAAATAACATAAACATTTCGTCCCTAATTGTCATATATGTTAAAAAAATGTTATAATTTTGAAACTAAAACATATTGATTTTTGTTCCTAGGTCTTGTTTCATGATGTCTGATTTTGGAGCAAGGTCGAACTAACCACTAGATCATAATGACCCTTATCTAGGGCGAAAGTTTCGAATATTGTAAGAAGCCGAAGAATGTTTTGGACTGTATTTGTTAAGAGTTGGTTTTTGTCATTGGAATCAGGACGACTAGAACAAGTACGATAACAAGGAAAATATGCTCACGACTGTTTGAGTTTCATAGGGGTAGACCACCACTGAGGCCAGCCCAAGATGTAAGTGTTGTTGATGATGATGATGAAAGAGCAAGCAAGAAAAGGAGGGATTTCTTTGCGGGTACAAGGTGTAAGGTCAAGATATTTGTTAAGTTATAAAAGCAAAGAAGATCGTTGGGTTATCATTAGCTTGGAATTAGATCACAATCACCGTTGGTAACACCTTCAAAGGTAAGTCAAATTCCTCACCACAAAAAGATTATCTTCATTAGAAGAAACGTGATCTGTACAATGAGTGCAGCATGGATAGGCCCTACCAGCAGTATTGATGTTCTTGCTAAACAAGCCGGGGGAACTGAAAATTTGAATTTCGATGCACAAGACATTAGTAATGTGGTCTGAAGCCAAAGATGAGAAGCATTTGACGTCAATGATGCTCAAGCCACAATAACTCTATTGAAACAGATGCAAATGGAAGACCCAGGGTTTTCGTACAACTTTAGTCTAGACGAGGAGCACTGAGTTTCATCTTTTGGGTTAACGGGCGTTCTAGACATGCTTATCAAAATTTTAGGAATTTTTTGGGCTTTTGACACCACATACAATACTAACAAATATTCGATACCTTTCACTCTTTTCACAAGCATTAATCATCAATATCACTCCATCTTGTTTGGTTTTGCACTCTTAAGGGAAGGTCGTTAACAAGCCATTAACGATTGAAGAATTGGAAGAGAGGTGGGAAAAACTTATTGATGACTAGTCATTGCAAAACAATGATTGGCTCCAATATTGTATGAACTCAAACATATATGGACTGCGGGCATGAAAACAACAACCATGAGTGAATCTATGAATGTCATGTTCGATCGCTATGTGGTGCAACTACGAGCACAAAGAGCTTTGCTATAAATGTCCAAAAAGCGGTTGCACGGACATTCGTGAGAGAGAGGGCTGCTGATTTTACAAGAATTTACAAACAAAGAAGATTGTGCTTGAAACCCCGTTGGAATTCAATGGTGCAATAGTCTACATGAAAGAGATGTATAGACAATATCAAATAAGGCTACAGATATCTGGACGATACTGTATACAAATGTTGGCTGTGGAGAGCATATGTTGATACAAAATTCATTCTTTGACAAACAACCTCGCCCTAAGAAAGTGCGTAGATAGTATATTGATACACATCACACAAAGACAGATTCGATAAATGTGTTTGCATAAAGTTTGAGTTCTCTGATATTTTGTATCGACACATTCTACAATTTATCACTCAAAAGAATATCAGGGAAATCCCCTAGGAACTCATCTTGCTGCAGTGGACTAAAATTGCAAGCATGATACATGGTACCATTGCCTTTTCAGAGCATTCATAAATAGATTTTGAAGAATCGAAGACTATGTGTTACAATAATCTCATGACATTGTTCAGGCGTTTGCCTGTACAAGGTTCTTTTATAATGGCGGGATATAAGTATCTCCGCGATCTAGCCAGAGAACAAGATCTCGTTGCCAACAAGTATGACGAACCTTCAACTAGCAATGCAAAGAGCTGTGGTAGCATTCCTACAAAAGAAAAGGAGGAGGCAGTTGAGGAAGATAACAATATTATCCGACCTTTCAGAGAACAAGATCTCGTTGCCAACAAGTATGACGAACCTTCAACTAGCAATGCAAAGAGCTGTGGTAGCATTCCTACAAAAGAAAAGGAGGAGGCAGTTGAGGAAGATAACAATATTATCCGACCTTTGGAACCAAGAGGTCAAAAGAGATCTACACAGATGAAGAGCTCTATTAAACAAGCAACCACACCCAAGAAGCTAAGAAAGTATGCATGGTGCAACTATTCACCAACCATGACAAGCGGAGCCATTTCTTGCAAGATGAGGAAGAAGATGCGTTCGAGAAGAAGAAAGTGCACCTTTAATCAATGTACTCTTGTTTGTGTCTAAGTCCCAATTAAAATTATTGCTTTTGTAATAAAGTTTTCATGCTTAGAAGTACACCAATTGGTGGCACCACCAGCCGTACACAAAGGGGGACGCCGAATTTTGGGCATCGTACACAAAAAAAGACAGGCACAAACCTAGCCATACCTAAGGACGGACTGCCCATCGCATACACCAGCGACAAGTAGATTCAATACCAAGAGGAACCATTAAAGGGAAAGGAAAAGAAACGAAACAGGAAAGATCAGCTTCTATGTCAGGCTACCATGTGCTGGAGGAGCCCAAAGGAGCTCGTTCTCTCTCCTTCTGAAAAGTAAAAACATCCAATAACAAATGTTGTATTACTCTCTTATGCGACTTCCATGTAGGCTAAGCCTCGATGATAAAAGGGATTCAACCTTCTGGGTATATGTTATAGACTTCTCAGGTCCTTATTAACATCTTCAAAGTCCACTAACTAGCTAGTTTTCTCATTCACAAACAAGTAGCAACTCCTCATCTGCAAAATCATCATCACTAGAATTCTAAAGCAAGCTAGAGAAACAGTCTCAAATTTTTGAATCATCACTAGAATCCAAGTATCTCTCGCGTGTCTCCTTGTCTAATGGAAGTGTCTAAGATTCCCTCTTCTAGACGGGCAAATACACGGAATGTCACGAGCTTTAGAAAATCTTTTAGTTGAAGAGTCACGACCCTTACACCTATTTTGGATGGAGGTCTAAAAGCTTCCAACGCTTTGGTGGTTTCCTCCATTTCGCCATTGTGTCCCAAGAGGAATCAACACAAGAATTGCCCTCTTCAAGGATGTCGACTTTTCGGGCTGCCTCCTTCCAATTTAACAGGGTGATGAAAAATACTATTTTTCATTGAAAAGCTTTATCCATGTTTTTTATCCAAAATTGCTCCTCCTTTAACAAATGAACCGTAAAACATAAATGAAGAGGGCATAATATCAGGCTCTTCTATATCTGTTTCAAAAGAAGCAGACTACAGATCTTAGTTAGAATTTGTTTGGTTTTGTCCTATCACCTTGTTTATGTGATTGACGCATTATTCTTGAATTCAATGATACTGCACGTCTCACTAATTGGTCGTGTATATTATTCTTTTATCTCTATATAATATGTAACATGATTTATGTGTATCAAGATGTTTATACGTGGAATTTATAAATCATGTGAGAATTAAACAACTATTGCTTCACAACCTTAAATTTTTTGGTAGAACAAAAGGCTGGACCGTAAGACTCTAGTCTAACCGACAAGGAGTATATCACATCGAGAACCTCCAAGGCCGCCACATACATCTGAGTCCCTAATTCTGACACATATGTCGGGGCCAAAGCGTACAAAAACATGTGTGTGGAGCACATGCAAGGCGAGGACGTAAGTTTACCACCAACAAGTGCGGTAGGCAGGATTCGAATTCAGGTGGGAAACCTGGGTTGAGATCCTGGTGACCGCTGAACCAACCCTTGTTAAGTTCAAAACCTTAGATGAACTTGGAAAAATCATCTAGTAGGTTGTAGTGCTTAATGAGATAGTTTCCAAGGATTAGATATAAATGTTTCAGAAGTGCAGTAAATTGATTTTGAGACTTTTATGGATATCTTGTAGAGAAATTTTTTATAGGCAATTACTAATAACGGCTCAAACAATATTTTCTGAACTGGAGTGCAACTACGGTTATTTGGTGGTATTCATTGTAATTAATATGCGTGGATAAGGTTATGAGATAGCCTAATGATTTCAAAATTCTTTTGTAATTAGAAAAGGAAACCTATATCCCCTTCCTAGCATTAATTATAACCGGCTTAACAGAATGAAAGACCAGACCTAGTAATATAAGTACTATGCCTAATCACGTTCTTGGGTGGATCATCAGAAACCAAGTTTGAATCACTCTCTCTCTCTCTCTCTCTCTCTCTCTCTCGGAATACAGAGGGGTTTGGAAGGCAAGCTTGGAGTCCACTTTTTGGGGTCTTGCAATTTCATAGGAGGAAAGATCACTCTCAGGTGCCTTGCAAGGCCATAGAAGGGAAGTGCTAAAGAGAAGTTCAACTCAATGTAGCCAAATGCTACTAGATCAGCCAAGCAGTTAAAAGTAATTTTCTTTTAAGTCTCGTTTTATATATTATCATGCTTCTGTAATACCATAAAGGAGATTCTAGGTCAAGTTAGGGTTGTTATATTTTTTTTCAAACCGGCTCTTATTCGAAAATTTTCAACAGAACTTCCACGCCAAAACTGAGTTGCATAATGAGAGGTTCGGTTGCAAGGCGCGACCAAGATCCAAGTTATTTCTCCATAATGCAGCATATAGTGCAGATTTCCAAATTCCGCCCACAAATATGTTCCAAATGTACATTTTGATACACACTGATCATCATGTTAAGAGAGAAAATGCAAGATAAAATAAATGGCGCCACAGTTATGTGCAATAAGTATGGATGAAACTTATGTTAAAAACTTCCTTCTGCTTGCAGCATCCCACTTTCTTTGTAATACAGTATGAGCTAAATGTTGTTTACCTTCTCTATTTAGCCCATAATAAACTGTTCGAAAATTAACAGTACTGGGAACAATTCCACTGTTCAACATTTCAGATACAAGTTGCAGAGCTTCTTCAGACTTGCCTACTTTACAGAGAGAAGATATGAACATCGAGTAAGTCTTAAAATCAGGACATGGTCCTTTCCGCTTCATATCATGGAAGACATCCCAAGCATCCATAACCTTCCCCATGGTCATATATCCACGTATTAATGCCGAATAAGTAACAATTGTTGGTTCACAGCCCTGCTCTTTCATTTGATGAAAATTTTCCAGAGCCTTGTTTATCTTTCTCTCCTTGAAGTAGTAGACTATCAACGATGTGTAGACATGGACGGTCGGGTTTTTGCCAACCTCTTTCATCGACTCAATCTTAGCCAATGCCTCTTCCAACCGTCCCTTTTGTAGCAACCCATGAACGAGGCTTCCATAAGTGTAATGATCCAGGGTCTGTCGCTCTCCACCTACCTCATCTGCTAATGCTAAAGCCTCTTTCAACCTTCCTGCTCGACAAAGGGCCCTACAGTGCAAGGAGTAAGTAAGAGGAATGGTAAAACCAACCTTACATAGAGATTCGGCACAGTTTCTGGCATCCAACAATTTACCAGCTTCACATAAACAACCAAAGTAAGTTTCAACTAATTCATTATCAGGAATGTATCCCACTTGAATCATCTCCTGGAATGTTTGTACGGCTTCATCTACCTTTCGACCCTTTTTCCCACAAAGAGATATGATCAAATACTTGTAAGTACTGCCAGTTGGACTATGACCACTAGCTTTCATTTCCCTGAAATTCCTTAAAGCGATTTCTGTCAGACCTATTCGACCATATTGCATAATCATGATTGTCCATGTATCAGATGTTATTAAGCAACCTTTTCTCTTCATTTCATAAAAGAGGCTTCTCATGTGCTCAAAATCCTTCCCACATCCGGATATTTTGATGGCCATGTTGTACGTATCACTAGTGTGGCTGTAACCGGCTTGCTTTCCTACCCATGAAAAAAAATGTAATGCAGCACCACCATGAACTCTGCAGTTACGCAAAATCTCCACAACAAGCTTTGGTGTGAATTGTACGCTGCATTTCTCTAAAGCCTCGTGTTTTAAGTCCCAATCCATCGAGGACGACAAAATACAACATATTTCTTCCAGATCATCCTTGCTAAAGGATTTTAGAGAATCAACCCTAAATTGCTCGACATCTTTAGCTTTCAACCTCATACTGAGCTCATGTCTGCTAGATATGTCACTAGTAGGTGTCTCTCCTTGAGGGTATAGTTTGCAAGCTTTCTGCATCTCCTTTACTATTTCAACCTTCTTCAGTTCATCTTTTTTCTCCAAATAAGATATGACCCAAAGGTATATATCATCTACAATGCTTATGTCGGAAGCCTGCATTTCATTCAGAACCTTTATGATCTCATCCGTCTTGGAAAGTTTAGAAAGCTCCTTCATAAATATGGTATAACATTTAGGAGTTGCCTTAATCCCTTTCTCCTTCATACTCCTGAACACTTCCCAAGCTTCAGACACGTGATTTTGGCGAACATGACCTGCAACCATAGCAGTTATTGCGACGCTGTCCAAAGCAAGTCCTTTTTCCAGCATCTCAATATATAGCTCAGAGGCTTTTTGAAACTCGCCGTACCCAAAGAGGTGTTGCATCAGCTCAGTATAGGTTGAAATTGTCGGCAGAAGTCCCAACTTTTTTATGCTTTGAAACACTTCTAATGCCTTCGAAACATCATTTCTTCTCAAGTACCCATTAATAATGAGTCCATGTATCTTTTCATCAGCAACAGTCCCTTTCTTCATTATATCGAGAATCTCCAAAGCATCAGCAATTCTATCAGCTCTACACAGTCCCTTCACCAGGATCTCAAAACTCTCAGGGTCAAGGTTTATACTCTTGTTCTTAAGATCACGAATCAGTTCTAGAGCTTCTGTAATCCTCCCTGAAATACAAAAACTCTTCAGCACGCTAGCATAAGCATCTTGTTCAGGAATCTCTGAAACTTGTATCATGTCATCAGCAAGTAGGTGAACCGCATCAATACGTCCACACCTTGCCAAGCACTTCAACAACAGTTTATACAAATTCATGTCTAGCACAATCTCCTTTTGGACCATCTCCTTGTAGAATTCCAACGCAAGGTCAGATTTTCCGGCATTACAAAGCAAACGCAACATCGACGCGTAAGCCTTCACATCAGGCTCAAGACCAGATTTCTTCATCTTCTCGAACACCACCAAGGCTTTGCCAATCAACTTGGCCTTCCCATAATGAGAGATGAGAATAGTCCATGTCTTAATGTCTTTCTCACACGTGTTCCTCTCCATCTCCTCCACCAACTCCTCGACTAACCCAAATTCTTTTGCTTCCCCAGCAATATAAATCATGGTATTGTACGTCTCTGTGTAGTGAAAAAATCCATTTCTGACCTTCACCCAATTGAAGAACCTTAAAGCTAACTGAGGCACTTTAAAACACCTCTTCAACACTTTGTCAACAACCTCCAGGCTAGGCTCCGAAACCAATTTTTCCAACCGTTTCTCCATCTGAATCGCACTATTTTGACCACGAACAATCTCGGTAACCCTGTGAACTACAGGACTGACATCACTTTCCCTCGAATACGCTAACTGGGAACCTTCCAAACACGGTGAATCCTCCTTTCCGAGATCCAAACCCTCCGTGGCATTTTCACAAACGGCTTGCGTGCACAATTCTTCCCTCGTTTGAGAATTATCCAAATGGCTATCAGCATTTGACAATAAAAACCGAGATGCAGGATAGTCCTTGCTAAGATTTTCAGTTCCTAGGATCTCGGTGATTTCATTAAAGAGTGCCCCAAAGTCCTTGGTTTCTTTCTGGTTGTTCCTGTGGGTTTCTCCAGTTTCCTTGGGATGTTGCAATTTAGATGACTTAGAGATAGCGGAAAAACGGAAAAATTGCAACCTATTGACACGAAAGTGAAGAAGATTACTACCAGAATCTGAATGCAAGGGTCGGAGTTTGAACAAGAACCTCATCTTTCTCGAACCGTAGATTGATTTCGAAGAAGCCCGCTCCCGGACCGTTGCATTTCCTTCGGTAAAGTTGGTTCAACACTAACTAAATACTAAAAAGAGGGAACGGAACAGGTAAAGAAAGACAAAACAGAGGACTGATAGTTTTGCTGTAAAATTCAGCCAACTCACTCCATTGTTCCGTTGTGTCTCACGTAAATAATAAGAGTGAATACATTTTTGGGAGTAAATAATAAGAGTGAATACTTTGGCTGTAAAATTCAGCCAAAGTCACGTTAACATGGGAGTGAGATTCTGATTTTTTCTGAGAACCAGAAAAAAGTTTGATGGGAAAAGTAGGAGTGAATACATTTTTGGGCGTCCTCCTCCATATTCTTTCCGACTAAAAATTAAGAGCGTTAGTTTTTAACTTCTTTATTCATTTACTCTCAATACCTTTTATAGGACTAGTAGTTCTACACGTGCGTTGTACGGGAATAATTTTTAAATCATTTCTGAACAGTTGTATGCTATATAGCAATGTCAAACTTTCTTTATTCAACAAGAAAGATTTGGCAAACTTAAAAACTTCAGTCGCTAATAGTATTGTCACAAACGTCACATCTTTCCAACAACTCAAATAATGTCAACACGTGTTCTTCTTTTGAAATTCACCCTACTGCAATAAGCAGGTAGCAAGCACTCAATCCAGATATCGTGCACACAAGTTTGCCTTCATATTCCTCATTTACTCAATGATTTGCAAAGTAGTTCTCCTTGAGTAAAGTATCTTCGGTAGCACTCTTTTGTATTTTAAGCATCTTCTGTCCATAATGAGTCAACGAAGAGGGTGGGTAGCAATAGTTACTAACAGTGGATTCCAATCTTAGTGCCTATTGAATCCTTGAAGATGCAAAAAAATCTCAGCTTCCGAACTGTTGCTCTTGTTTGCCAAAAAGAAAAAAAAAGATATGCAAGTTGTTTAACCATGGCCAAGGAAACTAACAATGTAAATGTAGCCTAATAGCATATGCACAATGTGAACTGCAGTGACTAATGGATATACAATTGTATGAAAGTTCAACGAAAAATGAGAGCCATAATTGCTAGTTTTTGGACAGAGTTCATACATCAGAAATGAGGGGAAATAAAAAAAGATAGATTTTTATTGCTAATAATAATAACTTTTAAAGCGGGTGAGTGGCCATATCCAACTCCCTTCTTTTTCCCTTTTCTTTTGTTCCCCTCCCTACCCCTCGGACCAACCGTCGGCCGTGGACGTGGAACATGCTTCCCCGCCGTGGACGTCGAATATGCTTCGACCCACTCTCAGGAGTGTGCAGCATTCTAAGGGGCTCTGCTCGTAATGCTCCAGCATAAGGACCCTTCGCAGCGGGATAAACTCGTTACCAGAGCTATCTCCTCCTGGGGTGACTTGCACGGCACTAGGCATGCCTGAGTTTTGACCATGTCACACTCACGTTACCGATGATCGTCGGCGCCCCCAGTGTAACGCCCCGAAAATTGGGAGCTCCCTGCCCTGAATTCACAGAACGTTAACATATCACATCACACCAAACCTGCCAAAACATGTTCTCTAACACATACTTCAGAATATTTAATCCGATATCAACTCAAATTCTTCAAATACAAGATTTCAGAACTGCTTGAACTTGAACTATTAAATCTAGGTTCTTTACAACCTCAAACCCTTATAGATTTTCAAAGACGACGTCCCTGAAGAAAACGACGCATCTGTTGTGCCCAATGAAGATAGTTTGCATCATCAAGAATAAGTTGAATAGGACGCAAAATATCAGTACTATCTTTTTGGGCAGCCATGAATTTTTTTTTTTTTTTTTTTTTAAAGAACCTGGTTGGGCTGAACTGGGAATGAGCTGATCCTGGTGCCCGCACGTGTATGAGTAAGCAGCGGCAGATCAGCACGAGGCGAGTGCAGCACGTGGGCGCGTTGGTGCGTGTGAAGCGTGCTGCAGGGGAGGTGCGTTGGCGCATTGTCTAGCGTCAGAGCTTGAAATAAAGCGGAAGAATAATAGGAATGCACGACGGCGTGCCGTGGATATATGACAGCAGCGTTGGTGCTGTGAGAAAGGGGTGGGGAGAGGAAGGAAAAAAAAAAGGATCCCAGAAAGGGCTCTTGATACCAAGTTGAAACAGAAAATGTCTGTATATTTCTGTTTGTTTAAGAGTACATCGGAGGCCTCTATTTATAGGCATTACAGTTGAACTAGCAATTAATACAATGAATAAATCAAGGATTGACAAGATACAAATTAAGGATTGACAAGATACAACAAGATTGATATGATTGTTAGTAAATTTATAAGGAGATTCCTTAATTTACGAAGTTGACTCTAATAGTTCCCATCTCTCCTATTTCTCCCCATAACCTGTTTTGATTTTTATGCCTCTCGTCTAAAGTTTTGCATGTGATAAAATTAAGATACTACATCACATGTTTACATGTATGCTTTCGAAGATTAGCCTTTTCTCTTACTCCTGCTTCTTGCTTATACCTTGTTACAATTATCTCCGTATAGCGGTTCTCTAGCACGAGATATTGCATTAGGCATAATGGTTGGTATGGGTAGAGGGGGTATAAATAGAACTTGGTAGAGAAGGGCACACCTAGACAAGTGTATGCCCAAAGCGTAGCCTTTTTTCCTATTACCACTTTCTTGCAACATTCTTTCTCCGGTGTCATTTATTTGCATGTATGTTTTTTAAATTTTCCTAGACCAAGTGGCAATTTTGGCTTTTGCTGTTTAAATAGATAAAAGGAAATTCTGTGTTTGATAAGAGAATATTGTTGTTCATCAATAATGTATGTTATCTTAATGACGAGGAAAATTTTGGATCACCAGGTAGGAGTTTAATATAATTATTGCTTATCCAATTTCCCTTTGCTTGTTGTCAAGATTTAACTCATTTATGTTAACTACACCTTGTAAGAAAATTTCAAAATTCAAAATGGACAAGACAAATCTTGTATTTCTTCATCCAGGGTGTATAGTACTTATGTTGCTAAATCTTTCCGAAATACTTTTCCTTTACTTTCAATAAGTTTGAGTAACACTGACTATATCATAATTATACAGGCCGGCTTTTGAAATTAGATGTGACAACATGACCTTCAAATACTCATATTCCGTAACCATCATACCCTGCAAATTATACTGCTCTTTTATTTGGTGTTTATGCTGAGAAATCGAAAAGTTTACTGTATTATTTGGTAATTTTGTGATTGAGGTACTCTTAAATTAGAGGTACAAATATAGGGGGGAAATAGAGAGAGAATTTTGTAATTAGCTCGGGAAGTTGTAATTAAAACAAATTATTGATCGATGAAATTTATTAAACTAACGACTTGTTTCTCTTCATGTCTCCATTCTCTTTTCCTTCGCTAAAATGAAAGGAAATTAAGGTGTTGTAAATACAACTAATATAGTTTTGCCATCAAAAATAGAACATGATGAAAGTATATAATTAGTGAAACTTGTGGCTAACTGAATTTCTGTTGCTGCGTTCATTTTTCAACTATGTTCTCTTCTGTTTATAGCATGGTAATAAGTATTAAATTGCTGATTGGGAAACTTAATGCCTCTAACCATCATTTCTAAACATTTTGACGAACCATAAGTCCTTCGCCACCATTTGTTCAGCACGGATGTTAAAATACCTTCTTCTTTAGTGGAATATTAATCAATATTGACCACTACATAGAAAATAGCCCACATACAACGGACGTACATCATAACTAGTACACTAAAAGTTGATAATCAAGAGCGATCTCCGAATGAAAACAAGTAAAAAAGAGTGATGATGTTGAATTGAAGTTGATTGTGGTAGATCTATTAGAGGGAATATGTGAGTAATGATTAATAATTTAATACATAAGCTTTGTGGGTGTGTTTCCTCATTACCAATTGGTTTTGAGTTGGATACTCTCACATAGCTAGTACCATAGTAGGTCGATTTAGACTCAGTAGACAATTCAAATGAAAATCCACCGCCACACAATTTGATTAATCTCACATGTTTGACCCACTCAAAAGAATCTTGCTGCACGTGAGGACCGTGAAATATTAGCAAAAATTTCTCAAAACATCCTTCTTCAACCAGCGTCTGAGTAAAGTGAGGCACTCCCTCTCTTATATAGGCTAGTAAGCTTTGTGTTGAGATATACATCCCGCACTGGAGAAATAATGACTAACGATTCAATATATAAGCTTTGTGGGCGCATCTCTCCTCATTGCCAATCAACTTTGAGTTGAATGCTTTCACACACGTGATATGTATTTTATTATGAGTTATTTCACTTAAGTCAAATCAAATTTGGGACAATCTAGAAAAGCAAAGGACTCAAATTTTAGGAAGAGGAAGTATAGGTGATGAAACGAGACATAGTTTGAGTTCTGATATTACTTGCACTTGGTGCTTGCTGAGACTTGGCAGAACACTGGCTCTTTGTAAGTCAGTCCTTGTATTTTCTTCTTTTCGGTTCGTCAAAGTGACAGCGATTGAAGTCTGTTTATTAATAAATCCGACCCCATGAGTTACTTTCTAATAGCATCCCAGGAAATTGAAGCCCCACTAGCAAGAACCAAGTCAAGATTGGCTGCTTCATTATTAAAGCAGAATTAGGCGCGAGGAAGACTTGAGAGCTTGACTGACTTGCCACTAGGACTTCAATGTTGTTGTCTTCCTCATTTTCATACCTCATTTCAGCATCCCCCATAATTTCCTTTTCATGGCCTTCTGCAAGCTTTGAAACACCGTGGCCGAACATGGAGATTGATCGGCGAAGTGTGTGCCCTGCTATATTTCTTTTCCTTATTCTCCTCATCTCTGCTATACTACTAGTGTTCAAAATTAACTACTTTATCCTTTCCATAGTTATAATTTGTATAATTTGTATATTTGTTGTTAGGAAGATTGTTGTTAGGAAGAAAAGTGAGTATGAGGAAAATGAGGAAGATTACTTAGACCAGTTACCAGGAATGCCCACCAGATTTTCTTTTAGGGAATTGGAATCTAGGACGGAGAATTTCAGTTGTAAGCTTGGGGAAGGAGGATTTGGGTCAGTCTTTCAAGGGAGTTTAAGCAATGGCATCAAAGTTGCAGTAAAGCAACTCGATGGCATAGGTCAACTCAAGAAGAAGTCATTCTTAGCTGAAGTTGAGACAATAGGCAGCATTCACCATGTGAGTTTGGTAAGACTGGTTGGATTTTGTGCAGAGAAGTCGTATAGACTTCTAGTTTACGAGTACATGGGTAATGGCTCCCTGGATAAATGGATTTTCCATGGGAACGAAGGGCTTGCTCTTGGATGGCTGTCGAGAAGGAAGATCATATTTGACATAGCCAAAGGGTTAGCCTATCTCCATGAAGAATGCAGGCAAAAGATATATCACTTGGATATCAAACCCCAAAATATCTTACTAGATGAGTATTTCAATGCAAAAGTTTCTGACTTTGGGTTGTCAAAGCTAATAGATAAGGACCAAAGCCAAGTCATGACAACACTGAGAGGAACACCGGGCTACATGGCTCCTGAATGGTTGAGTTCGGTAATCACAGAGAAAGTAGATGTCTACAGCTTCGGTGTCGTGATCTTGGAAATCTTGTGTGGCCGGAGAAATTTGGATCGATCTCAGCCCGAGGAAGATATGCATCTGCTCAGCATTTTTAAGAGAAAAGCAGAAGAGGAACAACTTCTGGATATGATTGATAAGTGCAGTGAGGATATGCAGGCATATGCAGCAGAAGTTGTGCAGATGATGAGTGTTGCTGCGTGGTGCTTGCAAAGTGATTTTGCGAGGCGGCCTTCCATGTCAGTGGTGGTCAAGGTCTTGGAGGGTTTGGTGGATGTTGAGGGAAACTTAAACTATGACTTCACACAACGGCCAGAGACTCATGGAGCACCGGTCACCGCTCACATGGAGGATAATGCCGCTGGTGCTGGTACTTTAGTACTGCCATGTCTTTTATCAGGACCAAGGTAATGATATTGGAGTCAAAGACATAAATCATAACAACTGGGCATGGAATCACAATATCACTATATGTTGAAAGTTATTTGTTACGTACTTGGATTTTGTAACATGAATTTTTCCAGCTGATTTAACTAACTAGTTTCCAAGATCAGTTGGCTTTAGAAAACAAAATAATAGTCGCTGCACATTGACCTTCTGGGTTGGTTCTTATGCAAGGCCAATTTGCCGCTAAAACTGAGCGGGATATGCGCTTCATTATGTCAGAAGAATTTGTCAAGCATGGTACGACTCCCATGATTTCAGTTATATTACTTGACTTTTGTTGCTCCACGCGGCGCTTTTAGACTAATACCTTTCAATTTACCTCAATCCGGAGTGCTCGATCCATTCAATTGTGACCTTATAATGCATGGCATTCTTTGGCCTGATTATTGCTTTTGACGTTGTATTCCTGATTCATCCGTTAGGTCAGTCTGCTTGGTTCTTCGCCTTGATATGTACGACTTTAAAGCCTCATAACACAAAAAAATCAAATCTCAACTAAGTTATCAACATAAAAAAGGTGTTTTCGTGTTTCTATAACTTAACTTAACTAAAGGGTTATTATATTCAATGTACCTGGTGTCACGTAGTTCAAATCTTTCAATCAAACAAAAGCTACCTACTAAATACATTGATAGGGACTTGTTTTAGAAGATAATATGATTTAACATAGCATTTTAGTGAATGAGTGGCATTGTGCTTTCTTTAGAAGGGAGACACCCAAATGACTCTAATGCCGAAGAGTTCAGGTACAGCTTCCTTTTAACACGAACTCCAGACGTTTAACACGAAAGAGCTTCCTTGGTACAACTACTATCACATTACCATCTTTAGAGCTCGAGCGAGTCCTATAGGCAGGGGCGGAGCCCAAGCATGACCCCCCCCCCCCCCCCACCCAAAGTTTGAGATTTTTTTTAATTGTTTTAAATAATAGGTAGTTATGTTTAAAATATTTACTAAAATGCCACCATTTCAATTATTCAATGTATTAGATTTTCATTTTATAATGTTTTTTTACTTTTTGTGCCACGAACCGTCGTAGTCTTTATATTTCTCGTTCTCTTGTCCTTCTTCATTTTTTCAAATTCTAAATCTCCAGATTTTAAAGGAAATATTAATATATCAGGTAGTTCTTTTTTTAAAAAAATAAATAAATTCTTATAGTATGTTAATTTATACGTGACTATTGTCATCATAAATTTATATCGCACTAATAACACATATATACAATAAGAGTAAAGTTTCTTTCATGCAAGATTAGTAATTTGTTGTTGACTAACTTTACAAGTTAAATAAATCGCTATAAATAGTTAAATTATATGATTATTAGTCAAATTGAGCAATCTATTTTGCATTTAACGTATTCAATCGTGACGTGAATTATTTATGTTAGCAGTTAAAAAAAAAATTATGACATTTTGGTCCTTCCGGTTGGACTTCCTGGATCCGCCCCTGCATATAGGCCTTTTATATGCATTCTGCAATTAGACCCACCCAGCAACCAGAGGGAGGAATTAAAAAGGTTACCCGAACATGCTTAAACTCCTTGTGAACAGAGAAATTGTATAGGAGCATTGAATAACTTGTTGGGGAACTTAGAGACCGTTGAAACTTGAAAGTGAACAGATCTAAACAAGAGTAAGTGATGAACTATGAGAAAGCAGCAGCCCATTACAGTGAAACCAGAGCTTTTCACTCTAATCTGTATGTAGTTAAAAGGCACAAATTTGATAAGTTACGAACCTATTTGCTCGCCAATCAGTCGGAGTGGCCATATTGAGCGCATACGGAAAATCTTGATATAGATCCATCTTCTCAGGAATATTTAGGTACTTTCCCCGTTTTTCTATCTTCAAAATGTGGTCAAATCTATGAGCCTTCAATTTGCAAAAATTAGAGATCTGAAGCATCATTCTTTGGATGAGTAACATTTTCTCAAATCAGGAGGTCACTCAGACAAGCCTAGTGGTGATGGGTACATCATATATACGACTGGTTCCAGCAAATTGAGATGGGTGATCAAAGTTGAACAGCTATGGCAATGGAAAATAAATAGTGAACATATAGCTCCAATTTACCAAGAAATTTATTTATACCAGTAAAAGTCAAGCTTGACTACCGTAGACTGCTTGTGAAGTATCCATCCACCTCCAACCGCCATCTCCATCATCTTCATAACCTCCTGAACCTGACTAGAGAAAACTGTCTCAACTGAAGCAAACCCATGGAATACAGCCAAAATTTTCATTTTTCCGATCCCGTGATTTCATGTATCATTTGATTACGCAATAAAGCCTCCAAATGAGCCGGAAACACAGACACCTCCACACAAACAGAGCCCAGTAAATTCTCTGGATAATAACTTTTGACTGAACACCATTTTTGTGATTCTTCTGAAATGCCCTGTGGACCTTCTCATTTGCGTTTTCACTGGTAGCTTACTTAAATGCCACATGTGGGACATGTATGTAACAAAAATATCAGACTGACCCAACTCCATATGGAACTCTCAATCTCATCGTTTCTCTTCTTGTCAATTGATTTGCAAAAAGAACACCCAAATCAAGTTTTTCGTTGTTGCTAGCTCACTTTTTTTTTTTCTCATCCGTATTTACGCTCAATTTCCACAATATGACATTTAATTCGAGGGTTAAATACAAAACTTTCTCTTGTGATTTACACGTTTTTGCACTTCGCTTTCCGTGTTTACAACTTTTGCAGTAACATGTACCCTGATCTTAACAAATAGCATTGCAAACGAGTCCAAAATTGGATTGCTTTAAATTCAGACATTAAGTTCGTATGTGCTGAGCACATGTCGTTTTGGCATGGATATATTTATCCATTTCCTTGCTCAAACCCTCTTAGAACCCTGAAAATCTATTCCTCTCCGATCTCTCTTTTCTCTCTTTCTCTCCTAAAACCTAACATTTCTAGATCTTCGATGGCAGCAACATTGTGCACTGCGTTTCTAGTGAAAAGGTGGTTGGCATAAAGCTTCTTCACAACCCATGAAGGAGACAACACATATGGTTCATCTTGTAGTCATGATTAGTTTTAATCCTCAATTCTTTCATTCGATCCGCACCATCCAAAAATGCCTTCTTTTCATGAGTCAATACCTTGACTATTTGGTAAACAAATTACAAAGTATTTCAAAAGCAAAAATTTTATTTAAATCCTCACTGGGATTCGTTGACCAAATATAAAGTGATTTTATTAGCAGACAAATCCGAAATTGATTCTTTGTCCGTCTAAATCAATTAGTCGTTTTATGTCTTGAGACTCATTCCGGAATTAACTCCTCATTTGTCTAAATTAAATAGCCGTTACAAAGTCATTTACCTTATTTAAACAGTTAACTTTTGGTAATTACTATATTTATCATATTTACCTTATTTACGCAGTGACTTTTGCTAATTACCATATTTACGCTGCATGTTTTCTCACTCAGAAAGGACGTGCTCTTCTCTCATTTTAGACACACTAGAAAACAATCAAAGCTCTCTCCTCTTCTCTTTATAGATGTTTTATGTTCTCTTGTATTTTCGGTGATAAAAGCAAGCAAAAAGTTGTTCCTATTAGCCTTCGCTATTCGAGTGATTCGAGTGCTCGTTAGCGAAAAAGCGGCTGTTGAATCTTGAAGGGTAGCCGTCCGAGACCTTGGGCACCAAGATATAATCTCCGAGGGGGCAAAACTACTCTTAAGGACAGTGCAACACACACCTCAGTCTGCTCCAAATTTGATAAGTTTGCTACGTTAAATTTTGAGTTTTTAACATAGTAGTTTCCTATTTTATCTTACAATCTTAAGAGTAGTTATGGATGCTGCTGTGTTAACCGCTACTAGAGCCATTCCTGACCTTACCAAAGTTGAGCCATTCAATTGTTTAAACTTTAAGCTTTGACAAAACAAACTCTTTTTTAATTATGACATTGCCAAGGTGGACTTTGTCCTTACCAAACCAAAACCCACACCAAAGGAAGATACAGATCCCAAAGAGTTTGAAAAGGAATTTTCGATTCGGAAACCTGAGACAAAATATGCATGGGCCTAATTCTAAATTCCCTCTCCAATTAGTTGAATGATGTTTATTGCAATTGCGCTCATGCCTATAATATTTGGGATGCATTAAATAGGAAATGTGTGATTGAGGATGTTGGTACCAAAAAGTATGGGATAGGCGACTTTTTGCAATTCCAAATGTCTGAAAAGAAAGACGTGTCCTTCCAAATTCACGAGTTTCACCTAGTTATAGCCGAACTCACCAAGGAGGGGATGCCCCTATGAACCCTTTGTAACTGGATCTCTAATTGAAAAATGTCTCGAGTCTTGGTCGGACTACGAAAGTATGATGAAGCACAAGAGAAAGGACATATCACTAGATGATGTGATAGTGCACATTTGGATTGAAGAGAAAAATAGGAGTCGTGAGAAAGCTGTTAAGGCCAAGGAATTTATTTCAAAGGAAAACATGATTGAGGAAAGAGATGAAAAACCACATGGGAACCACAATAGGCAGAGAACAACATATTTGGTCATAGGCCCACCCACGGACAAAACCCAAACCTAATCACCTTAAGCCCCAAGGTAGTAATACTAAAAAGAAAGGTGACTGCTTTGTTTGTGGCAAATCGGGTCACTATGTAGCACAATGCAGGAATAGAAAATGAAGCGACAATCATGCCCCTCCAAGAGCTCACCTAGCAGAGGCGGCAGATGTCATTGTTGCACTCGTTTTTTAGGCAAATATTGTTGTAGAGGAAAAAGCTTGGGTGGTAGACTTTGGTACTACTAGGCATATATGTGGTAACAGAAGTGTCTTTACCTCCTACATTCTAGTAGGGGAAAGAGAGGAACAAGTGTTCGTGGGTGACTCTCGTCTCGCGCCAGTGATCGGCAAAGGGAAAGTTAATTTAAAGCTTACCTCTGGGAAAATCATCTCTTTCCGGTGTCCTGCATGTGCCAAAAATTCATTGGAACCTTGTGTCTGTCTCTTTGCTTGGGAAAGTAGGAGTATAAATTATCTTCGAATTAAATAAAGTTACGATGACTAAGAATGTGATGGTTGTGGGGAAAGAGTACTTTGACAAGGGTCCGTTCCTTTTGTATGTTCTTAATATTATGAATGAAAATGCTTCTTCTGCTTACTTTTTTTATTGCATTGATGTATGGCATCCTATGCTTGGACATGTGAACTATCCTTATATTAAGAAAATGAAAGAATTGAGAATTCTAACTAAATTAACAATTTCCGAACATGAAAAATGTCATATACGTGCGTAAGCAATCTTATCCGCTTGCCATATCCAAAATAGAATAATAATCAAGAAAACTTGCAAGACACCCTATGAGCTTTGGGAAAATAGGATCCTAAATCTCAAATACCTGAAAGTGTGGGGGGTGCCTAGCCAAGGCTATGCTCCTTGAACCCAAAAGGAGGAAATTAGGATTTAGAACCTCAGATTCCCTGCATATAGGTTTCTAGTCCTCAAAATGTCTTAAATTCAAATACCATAATCGAATCTAAAGATGCAAGGTTCTTTAAAAATGTGTTTGTCTTAAAACAAATATTGAGAAATAAATCTCTGAAAAAGAACTTGAGCTTAAAGGTAATAAAGGTACTTAGATTGAAATTAAAAAAAAAGTAAACGACAAAGAAAGGCAACGAACCTAGGAGAGGACTTTTACACCTTCCTCTTGGAGGATGATCCTCTACCCTTTAAAGAGGCTATAACCTCTCCTGATGCTTCATTTTAGAAGGAAGCTATAAATAGCAAAAATCGAATCTATAATGTCAAATCACACCTAGGAATTGATAGACCTACCACCAGGTGCTAAACCAATTGGGTACAAATGGATTTTCAAAAGAAAAATGAAATCTGATGGTATAACAGAGAAGCTCAAGGCCAGATTGGTTACGAAGGGCTATACTCAAAAGAAAGACCAAGATTACTTTAACACATACTCACATGTAGTAGTGACAAAGTTGGGGAGTGATGGCATGCGGTTGCCAATGACGGGTTGTTCGTTGGTGGCGTGCGACCTTGGGTGACGGGCGTTGGTGACGGGCATCGCGGGAGTGGTGCGTGATCATGGGCGTCGAACGAGAGATGTCACAGAGTTGATGTATGAACGTCTGTAAACATCGCGGAGGTGCAAAGACTCGAGAAAATAAGTATGCGGGAAAGAGGTGAACCACCGGGGGAAAGTGGCAAAGGCCAAGCCCCCCAGGAGGCCGAGGCCGACCCCTATGGCCTGGGGGAGGCCGAGGCCAACCCCCTGGGGTTGGCCAAGGCCAAATGGCCAACTCTCATGAAGGAGCCCAGGGCCACTCCCCCCCTTTTGGTGAACTTCGGGCGCACCAACGGTAGGTGTTTTGATGGGCAAATACAAATCCGAAAGTTGCATCATGACGAGCGTATCGACGCGAATCGTACCTACATGACGAACGAGATGTCAAACTCACGTGCAAAGCGTACGAAGAGAAAAAAGTGCGAAAAAGGGGTTGTGCGGAGGGGTGAACCACCGGGGGAAAGTGGCCAAGGCCAAGCCCCCTAGGAGGCCGAGGCCGACCCCCTTGGGTTGGCCAAGGCCATTTGGCCATCTTCCATTTTCGGAGCCGAAGGTCACTTCTCCTTTTGCGAACTTCGTGCGCGCTGTCGGTAGGTGTTTTGACAAGTAATGACAAATCCGGAAGTTGCGTTGTGACGAGCGCGTTGCCAAGAATCGTACCCACGTAGCGATTAAGGTGTCAAGGTTACGTACGAAGCATACAAAGGGAAAGAAGTGCAAAAAAGGGGTATGCGGGAAATGGGTGAACCACCGGGGGAAATTTGCCAAGGCCAAGCCCCCCAGGAGGCCGAGGCCGACCCCTACGGCCTGGGGAAGGCCGAGGCCGACCCCCTGGGGTTGGCCAAGGCCATTTGCCCCTTGACCCCGTTTCTCCAAATGTGCCGTCGGCCGATGTTTTTGATGAAAAGGTGTTCGGATGGTCTTGGCATTACGAACGTGCTAGCGTTAGTGACATCGACGCGATAATAAAATGTCTAAGTCGCGCGCGAAGCGAGAAGAAACACGTGTCTTGGGCGCGCGGGCGCTGACCGGTTTGATGCGTTGGAAAATTGACCGTTGACAATGTCGACGTGTTCGCGTGAAATGGGACCCCTATTGGACCCTTGGGTATGACCAGAATAGGTTGGGAACAACTTTCTATAAGTTTGAGTAACACTGAATATATCATAATTATATAGGCTGGCTTTTGAAATTAGATGTGACAACATGACCTTCAAATACTCATACTTCGTAACCATCATACCCTGCAAATTATACTGCTCTTTTATTTGGTGTTTATGCTGAGAAATCAAAAAATTTACTGTATTATTGCTAATTTTATGATTGAGATACTCTTAAATTAGAGGTACAAATATAGGGGGGAAATAGAGAGAGAATTTTGTAGTTAGCTCGGGAAGTTGTAATTAAAACAAATTATTGATTGATGAAATTTATTCAACTAACGACTTGTTTCTCTTCATGTCTCTGTTCTCTTTTCCTCTGCTAAAATGAAAGGAAATTAAGGTGTTGTAAATACAACTAATATAGTTTTGCCATCAAAAATAGAACATGGTGAAAGTATATAATTAGTGAAACTTGCGGCTACCTGAATTTCTACTGCTGCGTTCCTTTTTCAACTATGTTCTCTTCTATTTATAGCATGGTAATAAGTATTAAATTGCTGATTGGGAAACTTAATGCCTCTGACCATCATTTCTAAACATTTTGACCAATCACAAGTCCTTCGCCACCATTTTGCTCAGCACGGATGTTAAAATACCTTCTTCTTTAGTGGAATATTAATCAATATTGACCACTACATAGAAAATAGCCCACGTGCAATGGAAGCACATCATAACTAGTACACTAAAAGTTGACAGTCAAGAGCGATCTCCGAATGAAAACAAGTAGAAAAGAGTGATGATATTGAATCAAAGTTGATTGTGGTAGATCTATTAGAGGGAATATGTGAGTAATGATTAATAATTTAATACATAAACTTTGTGGGTGTCGATCTTTCCTCGTCACCAATTGATTTTGAGTTGGATACTCTCACATAGCTAGTACCATAGCAGGTCGATTCAGATTCAGTAGGCAACTCAAATGAAAATCCACCGCCACACAATTTAATTAATTTCACATGTTTGACTCACTCAAAAGAATCTTGCTGCACGTGAGGACTGTGAAATATTAGCAAAAATTTCTCAAAACATCCTTCTTCAACCAGCGTCTAAGTAAAGTGAGGCACTCTCTCTCTTATATAGGCTAGTAAGCTTCGTGTTGAGATATACATCCCGCACGGGAGAAATATTGACTAACGATTCAATATATAAGCTTCGTGCGCATCTCTCCTAGTTGCCGATCAACTTTGAGTTCTGATATTACTTGCACTTGGTGCTTGCTGAGACTTGGCAGAATGGATCTGGATCCCCTGCTGTAACCCATGGTTACAGCAGGGATGCTGTCTTCATTCTGTGAGAGAGAGGGTTTGAGAGAGAGGGGGAAGAGAGAGAGAGAGATGTAACCATGGTTTACACAACACCCTCTCTCTCTCTTCCCTCTCTCTCACAAAATGAAGACAGCACCCCTGCTGTAACCACGGGTTACAGCAGGGGATCCAAATCCTGCCAGAACACTGGCTCTTTGTAAGTCAGTCCTTGTATTTTCTTCTTTTCGGTTCGTCAAAGTGACGGCGATTGAAGTCTGTTTATTAATAAATCCGACCCCATGAATTACTTCCTAATAGCATCCCAGGAAATTGAAGCCCCACTAGCAAGAAGCCAAGTCAAGATTGGCTGCTTCATTATTAAAGCAGAATTAGGCGCGAGGAAGACTTGAGAGCTTGACTGACTTGCCACTAGGACTTCAATGTTGTTGTCTTCCTCATTTTCATACCTCATTTCAGCATCCCCCATAATTTCCTTTTCATGGCCTTCTGCAAGCTTTGAAACACCGTGGCCGAACATGGAGATTGATCGGCGAAGTGTGTGCCCTGCTATATTTCTTTTCCTTATTCTCCTCATCTCTGCTATACTACTAGTGTTCCAAAGTATGTACTTTATCCTCCTTTCCATGGTTATAATTTGTATAATTTGTATATTTGTTGTTAGGAAGATTGTTGTTAGGAAGAAAAGTGAGTATGAGGAAAATGAGGAAGATTACTTAGACCAGTTACCAGGAATGCCCACCAGATTTTCTTTTAGGGAATTGGAATCTAGGACGGAGAATTTCAGTTGTAAGCTTGGGGAAGGAGGATTTGGGTCAGTCTTTCAAGGGAGTTTAAGCAATGGCATCAAAGTTGCAGTAAAGCAACTCGATGGCATAGGTCAAATCAAGAAGAAGTCATTCTTAGCTGAAGTTGAGACAATAGGCAGCATTCACCATGTGAGTTTGGTAAGACTGGTTGGATTTTGTGCAGAGAAGTCGTATAGACTTCTAGTTTACGAGTACATGGCTAATGGCTCCCTGGATAAATGGATTTTCCATGGGAACGAAGGGCTTGCTCTTGGATGGCTGTCGAGAAGGAAGATCATATTTGACATAGCCAAAGGGTTAGCCTATCTCCATGAAGAATGCAGGCAAAAGATATATCACTTGGATATCAAACCCCAAAATATCTTACTAGATGAGTATTTCAATGCAAAAGTTTCTGACTTTGGGTTGTCAAAGCTAATAGATAAGGACCAAAGCCAAGTCATGACAACACTGAGAGGAACACCGGGCTACATGGCTCCTGAATGGTTGAGTTCGGTCATCACAGAGAAAGTAGATGTCTACAGCTTCGGTGTCGTGCTCTTGGAAATCTTGTGTGGCCGGAGAAATTTGGATCGATCTCAGCCCGAGGAAGATATGCATCTGCTCAGCATTTTTAAGAGAAAAGCAGAAGAGGAACAACTTCTGGATATGATTGACAAGTGCAGTGAGGATATGCAGGCAAATGCAGCAGAAGTTGTGCAGATGATGAGTGTTGCTGCGTGGTGCTTGCAAAGTGATTTTGCGAGGCGGCCTTCCATGTCAGTGGTGGTCAAGGTCTTGGAGGGTTTGGTGGATGTTGAGGGAAACTTAAACTATGACTTCACAAAACGGCCAGAGACTCACGGAGCACCAGTCACCGCTCACAAGGAGGATAATGCCGCTGGTGCTGGTACTTTAGTACTGCCATGTGTTTTATCAGGACATAAATCATAACAACTGGGCATGGAATCACAATATCACTATATGTTGAAAAGTTATTTGTTACGTACTTGGATTTTGTAACATGAATTTTTCCAGCTTACTTAACTAACTAGTTTCCAAGATCAGTTGGCTTTAGAAAACAAAATAATAGTCGATCGCTGCACATTGACCTTCTGGGCTGGTTCTTATGCAAGGCCAATTTTCCGCTAAAACTGAGCGGGATATGCGCTTCATTATGTCAGAAGAATTTGTCAAGCATGATGCGACTCTCATGATTTCAGTTATATTACTTGATTTTGTTGCTCCCAGTGGCGCTTTGAGACTAATACCTTTCAATTTACATCAATCCGGAGTTGCTCGATCCATTCAATTGTGATCTTATAATGCATGGCATTCTCTGGCCTGATTGTTGCTTTTGATGTTGGATTCCCGATACATCCACTAGGTCAGTCTGCTTGGTTCTTCGCCTTGATATGTACGACTTTAAAGCGTCAGAATATAGAAAAGTCAAATCCCAACTAAGTGATCAACACAAAAAAGGTGTTTCATGTTTCCGATAACTTAACTAAAGGGTTATTATATTCAATGTACCTGGTGTCACGTAGTTCAAATCTTTCAATCAAACAAAAGTTACCTAGCTACTAAATACATTGATAAGGACTTGTTTTAGAAGATAATATGATTTAACATAGCATTTAGTGAATGAGTGGCATTGTGCTTTCTTTAGAAGGGAGACACCCAAATGACTCTAACGCCAAAGAGTTCAGGTACAACTTCCTTTTAACACGAACTCCAGACGTTTAACATGAAAGAGCTTCCTTGGTACAACTACTATCACATTACCATCTTTAGAGCTCGAGCGAGTCCTATAGGCCTTTTATATGCGTTCTGTAATTAGACTCACCCAGCAACCAGAGGGAGGAATTGAAAAGGTTACCTGAAAATGCTTAAACTCCTTGTGAACAGAGAAATTGTATAGGAGCATTGAATAACTTGTTGGGGAACTTAGAGACCGTTGAAACTTGAAAGTGAACAGATCTGAGCAAAAGCAATTGTTGAACTATGAGAAAGCAGCAGCCCATTACAGTAAAATCAGACCTTTTCACTCTAATATGTATGTAGTTAAGAGGCACAAATTTGACAAGTTACCAACCTATTTGCTCGCCAATCAGTCGGAGTGGCCATATTGAGCGCATACGGAAAATCTTGATATAGATCCATCTTCTCAGGAATATTTAGGTACTTTCCCCATTTTTCTATCTTCAAAATGTGGTCAAATCTATGAACCTTCAATTTGCAAAAATTAGAGATCTGAAGCATCATTCTTTGGATGAGTAACATTTTCTCAAATCTGGAGGTCACTCAGACAAGCCTAGTGGTGATGGGTACATCATATATACGACTGGTTCCAGCAAATTGAGATGGGTGATCAAAGTCGAACAGCTATGGCAATGGAAAATAAATAGTGAACATATAGCTCCAATTTACCAAGAAATTTATTTATACCAATAAAAGTCAAGCTTGACTACCTTAGACTGCTTGTGAAGTATCCATCCACCTCCAACCGCCATCTCCATCATCTTCATAACCTCCTGAACCTGACTAGAGAAAACTGTCCCAACTGAATATCAACATGATTAACAATTTTTTGAAGCAAACCCATGGAATACAGCCAAATTCTTCATTTTTCCGATCCCGTGATTTCATGTATGATTTGATTACGCAATAAAGCATCCAAATGAGCCGGAAACACAGACACCTCCACACACACAGAGCCCAGTAAATTCTCTGGATAATAACTTTTGACTGAACACCATTTTTGTGATTCTTCCGAAATGCCCAGGGAACCTTCTGATCTGCGTTTTCACTGGTAGCTTACTTAAATGCCACATGTGGGACATGTATGTAACAAAAATATCAGACTGACCCAACTCCATATGGAACTCTCAATCTCATCGTTTCTCTTCTTGTCAGTTGATTTGCAAAAAGAACACCCAAATCAAGTTTTTCGTTGTTGCTAGCTCACTTTTTTTTTTCTCTCATCCGTATTTAGGCTCAATTTCCACAATATGACATTTAATTCGAGGGTTAACTACAAAACTTTCTCTTGTGATTTACGCCATTTTGCACGTCGCTTTCCGTGTTTACAATTTTTGCAATAACGTGTACCCTGATCTTGACAAATAGCATTGCAAACGAGTTCAAAATTGGATAACTTTAAATTCGGACATTAAGGGTGTGTTTGATAACGCAATTAAGCACTTAAAACTTAAAATTTTCAATGATTTTTAATTAAGTGCGTTTGATAACGCTAAATCTTGTATCACTTAAAAAATTAAGTCCTACCAAAAATAGACTAAAATTTTAAGTCAGGTGGACTTACTTAATGCTGATCACTTAATTCAAAGTGAGATAGTTAAAAAAGTTATTTAACATTTTTTTACATAAAAAATAATAATTATCACCGCTATGTCGCCTCAATTAATTTGCCGACAACACCGTCTCCACCACAATACAAGTACCACCACAACCATTATTTCCTTTTGTTATCACCACCACAATTACCATGACATAATCACTATCACCACCACCACCGACACCACCACAAGGACACCGCCACCTCCACCATACCGTCGTTATTGTCACTACGTATGTTTTCGCCAAAATCATCTAAAGATCCACCTCACTACAACCACTGACCGCCATGTTGCTGTTTTTTGCTATCATCACAATTACCAACACCACGTCTTCATGCTCCATTATCGCCACCATTGGCAGTTTTTTGTCGCTACCGCCACTCCATCGTCACTACCACCACCACCATCAACATGATTTTAGCCTCCCCTCAAAAAAAAAAGTTACAAAGTACTTAAACAAATGAATAATTTTGGTAAAATGGATAAATTTGTAAATAAACAATTTTCAGTTATCTGCTTTTGATTTACCAAACATGTTAACTTATTTTTCAGTAAAAATTCAGTTGCTTAAAGTTTTCAGTTTTACAAATTCAGTGCTTAACTTTTTCGGCACTTAAATTTCAGTTTTATCAAACAGCCCCTAAGTTCGTATGTGCTGAGCACATGTCGTTTTGGCATGGGTATATTTGTCAATTTCCTTGCTCAAACCCTCTTAGAACCCTGAAAATCTTTTCCTCTCCGATCTCTCTTTTCTCTCTCTCTCTCTCTCCTAAAACCTAACATTTCTAGATCTTCGATGGCAGCAACATTGTGCACTGCGTTTCTAGTGAAAAGGTGGTTGGCATAAAGCTTCTTCACAACCCATGAAGGAGACAACACAGGGTTCATACTTGTAGTCATGATTAGTTTTAATCCTCAATTCTTTCATTCGATCCGCACCATCCAAAAATGCCTTCTTCTCATGAGGCAACACCTTGACTCTCCGCATTGTATTTGGTAAACAAATTACAAAGTATTTCAAAACCAAAAATTTTATTTAAATCTTCACTGGGATTCGTTAACCAAATATAACGTGACTTTATTAGCAGACAAATCCGAAATCGATTCTTTGTCCGTCTAAATCAATTAGTCGTTTTATGTCTTGAGACACATTCCAGAATTAACTCCTCGTTTGTCTAAATTAAATAGCCGTTACAAAGTCATTTACCTTATTTAAGCAGTTAACTTTTGGTAATTACTATATTTATCCTATTTACCTTATTTACGCAGTGACTTTTGCTAATTACCATATTTACGCTGCATGTTTTCTCACTATAAAATGACGTGCTCTTCTCTCATTTTAGACACACTAGAAAACAATCAAAGCTCTCTCCTCTTCTCTTTATAGATGTTTATGTTCTCTTGTATTTTCGGTGATAAAAGCAAGTAAAAAGTTGTTCCTATTAACCTTCGCTATTCGAGTGATTCGAGTGCTCGTTAGCGAAAAAACGACTGTTGAATCTTGAAGGGTAGCCGTCCGAGACCTTGAGCACCAAGATATAATCTCCGAGGGGGCAAAACTACTCTTAAGGACAGTGCAACACACACCTCAGTCTGCTCCAAATTTGATAAGTTTGCTACGTTAAATTTTGAGTTTTTAACATAGTAGTTTCCTATTTTATCTTACAATCTTAAGAGTAGTTATGGATGTTGCTATGTTAACCGCTACTAGAGCCATTCATGACCTTACCAAAGTTGAGCCATTCAATTGTTTAAACTTTAAGCTTTGACAAAACAAACTCTTTTTAATTATGACATTGCCAAGGTGGACTTTGTCCCTACCAAACCTAAACCCACACCAAAGGAAGATACAGATCCCAAAGAGTTTGAAAAAGAATTTTCGATTCGGGAAATCTCAGACAAAATATGCATGGGCCTGATTCTAAATTCCCTCTCCAATTAGTTGTTTGATGTTTATTGCAATTACGCTCATGCCTCTAATATTTGGGATGCATTAAATAGGAAATATGTGATTGAGGATTCTGGTACAAAAAAGTATGTGATATGCAACTTTTTGCAATTCCAAATGTCTGAAAAGAAAGACGTGTCCTTCCAAATTCATGAGTTTCACCTAGTTATAGCCGAACTCACCAAGGAAGGGATGCCCCTACCTGAACCCTTTATAACTGGATCTCTAATTGAAAAACTTATCGAGTCCTGGTCGGATTACAAAAGTATGATGAAGCACAAGAGAAAGGACGTATCACTAGATGATGTGATAGTGCACATTTGGATTGAAGAGAAAAATAGGAGTCGTGAGAAATCTGTTAAGGCCAAGGAATTTATTTCAAAGGAAAACTTGATTGAGGAAAGAGATGAAAAACCACATGGGAACCACAATAGGCAGAGAACAAGCTATTTAGGCAAAGAACAACATATTTGGTCATAGGCCCACCCATGAACAAAACCCAAACCTAATCACCTTAAGCCCCAAGGTAGTAATACTAAAAAGAAAGGTGATTGCTTTGTTTGTGGCAAACCGGGTCACTATCGTGCCCCTCCGAGAGCTCACCTAGCAGAGGCGGCAGATGTCATTGTTGTACTCGTTTTCGAGGCAAATATTGTTGTAGAGGAAAAAGCTTGGGTGGTAGACTTTGGTACTACTAGGCATATATGTGGTAACAGAAGTGCCTTTACCTCCTACATTCTAGTAGGGGAAAAAGAGGAACAAGTGTTCGTGGGTGACTCTCGTCTCGCGCCAGTGATCGGCAAAGGGAAAGTTAATTTAAAGCTTACCTCTGGGAAAATCCTCTCTTTTTGATGTCCTGCATGTGCCAAAAATTCATTGGAACCTTGTGTCTGTCTCTTTGCTTGGGAAAGTAGGAGTATAAATCATCTTCGAATCAAATAAAGTTACGATGACTAAGAATGTGATGGTTGTGGGGAAAGAGTACTTTGACAAGGGTCCGTTCCTGTTGAATGTTCTTAATATTATGAATGAAAATACTTCTTCTACTTACTTTTTTTATTGCATTGATGTATGGCATCCTATGCTTGGACATGTGAACTATCCTTATACTAAGAAAATGAAAGAATTGGGACTTCTAACTAAATTAACAATTTCCGAACATGAAAAATGTCATATACGTGCGGAAGCAATCTTATCCGCTTGCCATATCCAAAATAGAATAATAATCAAGAAAACTTGCAAGACACCCTATGAGCTTTGGGAAAATAGGATCCTAAATCTCAAATACCTGAAAGTGTGGGGGTGCCTAGCCAAGGCTATGCTCCTTGAACCCAAAAGGAGGAAATTAGGATCTAGAACCTCGGATTCCCTGCATATAGGTTTCTAGTCCTCAAAATGTCTTAAATTCAAATACCATAATCGAATCTAAAGATGCAATGTTCTTTAAAAATGTGTTTGTCTTAAAACAAATATTGAGAAATAAATCTCTGAAAAAGAACTTGAGCTTAAAGGTAATAAAGGTTCATAGATTGAAATTAAAAAAAGTAAACGACAAAGAAAGGCAACGAACCTAGGAGAGGACTTTTACACCTTCCTCTTGGAGGATGATCCTCTACCCTTTAAAGAGGCTATAACCTCTCCTGATGCTTCTTTTTGGAAGGAAGCTATAAATATCAAAAATCGAATCTATAATGTCAAATCACACCTAGGAATTGATAGACCTACCACCAGGTGCTAAACCAATCGGGTACAAATGGATTTTCAAAAGAAAAATGAAATCTGATGGTATAACAGAGAAGCTCAAGGCCAGATTGGTTACGAAGGGCTATACTCAAAAGAAAGACCAAGATTACTTTAACACATACTCGCATGTTGCTAGAACTTCATTCATTCGATTATTAATTGCTTTAGTAGTGGTGCATAAGCTAATCGTACATTAAATAGATGTTAAAATTTCACTTCTCAAAAGAGAACTTGAGAAACAAATTTACATGCATCAACCAAAAGGATTTGTGACCCCAGGTAATGAAAAGAAAGTGTGTAGACTTGTTAAATCTATGTGTGGTCTTAAACAAGCTCCTAAGCAATGGCGTGATAAATTTGATAGTGCGAAGACCTCAAATGGATTTTCTGTGAATGAAGCTAATAAATGCATTTACTGCAAGTTTTCTAATAAAAACTCTAGAGTTATTATATGCTTGTATGTGGATGACATACTCGTTATAGGAACAAGCATTTAGGTAATCAATGAGGCCAAAAACTTCATCTTTTCTATGTTTGACATGAAAGGCTTAGGTGAGGCAAAAGTTATTCTTGGAATTAAAGTGAATAAAATAATTAATGACTAAAAAAATTTCAAGAACATTTTGTGGAATAAGTGTTAAGGAAATCTGGTCACTTTGATTGTAGCATTGTTAGCACTCCATATGATTCTAGTATTCAGTTGAAAAAGAACAAAGATAGTGGTGTATCTCAGTCTGAATATGCTCAAATAAGTGGTAGTATCATGTACTTGATGAATGGTACTAGACCTAACATAATTTATGATGTAAACAGACTTAGTAGTTACATGCATAATTTTGGTAAGGATCATTGGACTGCTTTATGTAGAGTGCTTAAATACCTGAAAGGAACCATGGACTATTCTCTATGCTTTCGTGGATTTTCTAAAGTATTAGGAGGATATTGTGATGCTAAATGGATCTCTGATGTAGATGAGACGAAATCCAAGAGTAGTTATATTTTTACTCTTGGATTTTGTTTGGATATGAGATTTTGAAATACTGGGTACTTCTAAATGCCTTCATTTCGAAATCCCCTAATTTACAAATTCCATCATTTTAAAATATCTTGTTTGGACATTTTCTACTACTGTGTGAATTCTAAGTGAATATTTGCAAATTCTTTGTTTGGATGAGTACCAATGAATTCAAGACTTTCCTGAAATTATATATATGAACTAGCTTATTCCATATATCCAAAACTACACAAACCAATAGTTAAATAATCTAAACATTTATTATGAATCAAGAACATAAATCATAACAAAAGTCAAGGTACGCTAAGAAGGAAATAAAATGTCATAATCCAAACCAAAACAAAAGCAAACAAATGAAGTTTTTGCAACTAACTAAATTCTACGCCAGTGGAATAAACATCAGCACCCAATTCTTTTCTTCACTGAATAGTGTCTTCAACACGCGAACCTGTTTTCATTCTCCATAAACCAGGCAATAACTTTAAATTGTTGGTTTTCCTCAAGATCTAGCATTGACATCACCTCCTCACAAACCTCACTAGCTTCTAGTTTTTGCGTTGTTGCACGCATGAAATCGTCAAGAGATGATGCCATTTTAGTAACTAAATAAGCAAGAACATCCTTACTCCTTGCTTTTCTTCTGGGAGGCACGTTGGTTGGCATTGAGGAGGTACTTTTTCCTTTTGAGTTTCTTTAGTAGCCAGAAGAGGATTGTCATGTATCGGAGGAAAATCATCTAAGCCTTGAATTCCAGAATACCAATCAGTATCATAAAGGTCTACAATATGACTCATCAGCTCATTTGCATCTACAACAATTTCAACACCTTCTCCAGTTCCACTATCTTTCTCACATAATTCTATCAAGTCATCCCAGTTCGATATCACTTTATACCTATATGGTCTTGCTTCATAATATGACTGTGAAATACAAAACATAAGTTATTTTATTAAGTTGACATAAATTAATAGACGAAATATATTAACGCAAGAAAAATATACCGCAGCATATGCATTCCATGCATTCTCGTCATCAATTGAGATCATCTTCTTTCTATCATCCTAACTAAATCCACTTTGCACAAGTATAGCACTCACTATGGCATACATTTTCCTCCAAATCGTAGCATAAATGTTCACGTTGCTTACACTGATATCTTTCTTCATGTGAGCACTTAATTTAGCTGACGCTGTGTTATACGCAATCGACTTCCACCCAGCATCAGATTTGTGGCCCATATTGTTTTCATCCCTAAGTATGTCAGCGAATGCACGATCCATATCCAACTTCCAGGACACATATTTTGTGTCATCACAGTCACTATCTATTGATTTCTTTCTTTTTTTTCTTTGCTAGCACTTATTCCTTAGCTTCCATTATCTTAAATATCTAGCAAAAGTATCAATTAACATTATATAAAAATATGAAAAATATAGAACTTGACCAATTATCATTAAGCTGAAACATGTCATAGACCAAAATCATTATAGTTAACGGAATAGAATCATCACAATATACATGCTTGCAAAGTAAAAAGTTTCAATAATAAAAGGATCGTGTAAATCATCATTAAACTTAACAAAACACAAGCCAATAGTAAGTTACAAGGCCTCTTTATGCTTGATAATCCTCAAAGATATTCATCGACAATGTATCTCTAAACATAGTCCATTGCTCTGTCACTTGCACAGATGTAGCCACGTCTACATCGTGTGGATCCTCTTCTGGCGAATACTGAGCAATGTCGTGATCTACTTCTATAAAAACACGACTTCTTGATGCCCTAATATTGGATTGTTGAGTTGCTCAACTCAGATGAAGTTATGGAGTACACAACAAGCATTGATAATCCTAACTCGTGTCTTTATGTCAAAGAATAAAGCTATCCGTAGTATAGCCCATCATTTTCTCAACAATTCAAAAGTCCTTTCAATGACATTTCTTCCAACTGAGTGTCGGAGATTAAACAATTGTTTATAATTTTTTGGATTATTTCCAACCAATTCGTTAAGATAGTATCGAGTTCCCCGGTATGGAGCTAAGAAGCCTGGTCCATTAGTATATCCCACATTCACAAGATAGTACTATCTACGTCATGAAGAATAATCATGAAAAGTAGTAGGGTGAAAACTTCTTAAAGCTTTAGTCAAATCAAATTAAAAAAGTACCATTAGGAATACGAAAGCGGTTGTGCCTACGCAAAGAGTCCCTTAAAACTCGCGAATCAGAAACAGGACCTTCCCAACTTGGTAGTAGGTATATGATTTTTAAGTCAAGGGCGCACACTCTGAGCACATTTGTAGTTATACTGCCCTTTTTATTTCGGTATCTAGGTCGTGCTTTTGTGGAGACAGTTACTGGAATATGTGTTCCATCAAGTGCTCCTAAAGATCTCTATAAATATAAAAGAATAAGCATATCTTACTTACAAGAAATATATTTGATATATAAAAAATTGAGGAAAAAAAGAATGTGGTGGTTTCCTTTTCGTAAAAAGTACCTCAAATGATTCTATTTCCTTGCATCAGCTTGATCTGAGACTGAACCTTGCAATCTTAAGTACTCCGTACTAACTTTCATCACAATGTTAAACTACTTGCTAACCGTTTCGGCAGATCGAAAGTAGGTAAACTTGACTAACCTATATTTCAAATTATGGGCCAAAACATGTAGAAACATTGCTACAGCTTCCTCAATTGGAACATTTCTCGTTGGCATCAAGTCCCATTTCTCACGCAAGACATTGAAAAGTTTAAAGAACGCATGCTTGCTAATGCATAGTTGTTCTACGCAATTAGCTTCTCGTTCGTCATATAAACGCTTCAAATAGCCCGCTCTTGCATTATCTCAATCAACACGTGGTTCTTTGACCATGAATTTGTTATTGTATCACACTATCACATAAGTCACGGTCGTCACTATTGCGCCTACAAATAATTTTAAGTTTCTTATGAGATTCGTCATCTTTTTTTTCACGCCTTCTTCGTAAGTCTCGCAATGCGTTATTCATATCACTCGTGGTTAATTTATTGTAAAAAACCTAAATACCGACAATAAAGATTGGATATCAACCCTCCAAGTAAATTATATAGAAATCAACACAAAATGGATTGTCAATAAAATGAGATGAACAACCAAAATGACAAGAATACAGGTAAACGATCAAAAAAATATTTTATATCAAGCTGCGTGTTTAGTAGAATTTGGCCATTTGACCTCAACCCCAAATTCTTAATAATCAGTCATTCATCTCTTTTCATAAACATCCAGCCTCTCGTCCTTTCACTACCACCAATCGCCATAATTCACCAACAAAGATCCACTGTTCAGGAACCTGGTGCAAACCCCAGTTGCTAAAACAACAAGAAAGTACAGAACAAATTCGTAAAAGCAGACCTTGTAAGCAGCTGCTACAGGCCATATCAATAAAGGATACTCTGTAACAATGATTGGAGACTACCTAGATTCTTTGATGCCTTACTACAGCAATTTGCCGGTAGCAACTTTCAACCAATAGTTTTGTTAATCTTAATTTCTAATGTGGTAAATGCAGGTTGTGGCTCTTGCAAATCAAAAGCTGCTTGGACTTGACCCAGTGAGTTCTTCCTAAAATAGTATGAACTTCAAGAAAATGGTAAAGCCGAAGGCCACCACCCATCCTCGCCACCACCCATTCCCACTACAGCCACCGAACACTACAAATGCTCCAATACAGCAGCTGCACATCATCTATGGCCATTACAGCCGCTGTCAGACACCATCCATCAATAATAATTAATCTAATTTAGCTGAGGTGCAATAGGACTCATCACTCAGCTCAGCCTATCAACTCAAGGCCTCTTAAGATCATGAAATATCAGGTATTGTACTTGCTTCGTCATTACGTTGACCTCTGCTACATAAACAGAGCCACGACCTTTTACTACCACCAGACATAGCCACCACCAATCACCACTTCAATTACCCCATCACTATTTTCAATTACCCACCAGCAGGCATTAAAACCCCACCACCATCTTCTACAACCGGGAAGCAGGCAATGGTTTTTGAATCGCGTAATCTCAGAATTATATGTTCACCAATTGGCTGATTACGTAGAAAAATGACCAATTGCGCAGAACCCAGACCATATTTGGCTGGTGCCCTCCAACCAAGTCAAAAATAACCCATTCCCGACACCTTTTGACCTCCTACTCCTACCCCCCTCGACCTCCCAATCCCTTCACCCTTCCACCTCTGACCCCTTCATTGTTAATGCCCAATTTGAGTTGGAGAATGATCGCGATAAAAAATAGTAAATTAAATTAATATATGAAGAAACGAGATTAAGTACCTGTGTAGCAGATGACAGATACGTCTGATGAAAGGGAGAGAAACCCAAAAGGAAAAAGAAATGAAGAAGGGTGTTAGAAAGGTGGGGGGCACGATTCCTAGAAAATAGGGATCAGGTGTCTCAGTCACGTAATTTGGATTTGTAAATTACCGATGGGAATGGAATTAGCAAATAACTAGTCCAAACTAGTTATTTGAACAATGGATTTGCAGGCCCCAAATGCACGGTTCAAATCCTTCTTAAAATTTCGTAAATTCCCTTTTGAACCATTTAAGGAAGATATTTTGTCCAAGTGATTCTCACATACCCTACTAAAATCAAATCCCTAGTTCAAATCCAACATCCAAACACACTCTTGGAGGTGGAGCAGTCTCTTGGAAATCTTCCAAGTAGACTTGCACAGCTTGGTCTACGATAGAATTCAAGTTTATTGCCTTAGAAAAGGTAAGTATTGAAGCAGAGTGGCTCCGGAACCTACTTGTAGACATCCCTTTATGGATGCGACCAGTTCCATCTGTGCCAATGTTGTGTAATTGCCAGGCTGCGATAGCTCGCGCTAGGAACAAAGCCCATAATGGCAAGAGTAGGCATATTAACCTAAGACAATATTATGCGCTAACTGCTGAATGATGGGATTATATCCCTCAATTTTGTGCACTACAAGAAAAAAGGCTTTTAGCGACAGGGACATCCGTCGCTAAAAGCCTTTATTCCGTCGCTAAAACAATTAGCGACGGATTCATCGTCGCTAAAAGTCCATCGTATAAAAGTCCGTCAGTAATAGTTTAGTGACGGAATTTTGAACTCCGTCGCTAAATATGTAATTTTTTGCGACGGATTTATTTTTAATTAGCGACGGATATTTCGTCGCTAATTATATTTTTAGTATTTAAATTTTTTTTTTATAAAATTAGCGACGAAATAAATTTTTAGCAAGCTTATTTAGCGACGAATTTAATCCGTCGCCAAAAATCAATTTTTTTTTGAAATTTTTTTTTATTTTTCAATTACCCAGACCTGTAATACAATTTTCATTTCTCAACAACAACGCGCAATAATCAATACAAAAAGAAATATATATAGTCAATTATAAAAAAATATTTCAATATAAAAAAGACTCATATGTACAAGCCGGGAACCGAATACAGCCGGTTAGGGGAGGGGAGAAGGGTACAAGTCGGGCGCGGGGGGCGGGGGGGGGGGGGGGAAGCTAGGAACGGGCACGGGAAGGGGCTCATCAGGGGTCGCCTAGTCCCGGATCTGGATCCTGCTGATCCGGGGTCGGCTCGGCATGTCCAGTAGTGCCCTGCTCCCTGATCATCCTCACCACCACTGTAGCAATGCGTTGGATCTCCTCGTCGTCCAACTGACGCTGAGGAGCCGGTGTCTGTGGAGGGGCAGCAGGGGGTGAGGACGCTCCTATCACGGCACGAGCAGTCGTGCTAGGCAGGCCGCGTATGCGGCCTTTCGGCCGATTCACGACCTCCGGCGTATCCAGCCATCGCTTCAACCCCCCAGTACTCGCAGCCGTACTAGTGGACGCTGATGGCTGTCTGGACTGCTGCTCGGACCCCCTTAGCTGTTCATACGAGGCCTGCAAAAACAGTGGTTTAACGATATGTTAGGGCATTAATTAACGAAACAGACATTGAGGATAGAAAGACAAAACATTAACAACTTAAATAAATTGACTCACATCGATCCGTCGGGCAATATCTGAAATATAGTCCCCCGCCCGGTGCGCCTCGTCCTTGTCCTTCTTCTGCACGTGCGTCTGACTATAAGTCAAAGCAATGACCTCATCCTCCTCCAGATCCGGGTGCTCGACCGCGTTCATGTGTCGGACGATGTCGTGTGGCACCGACCCCCCCGTGTGCGTCGGATCTCTGTTCTGTCTGTTCTCGGCCCCACTCTTACTCTTGGCGTCCCAGCTTAGATCCGCAGCCCACCGATCTATCATCTCCCCCCATACACGGTGAGATATCCAATGTGGGGGATATCTCGTCATCTCCGTCATCGGGGCACCCTCGGGCTAATTTGATTTTCATTAGGTTCTTAGGGTTAATTAAAACTAATTAGGCTCGTTAGAGCTAATTAGGGTTAATTAATTTACTAAAATATTGTTAATCAGAACTAATTAGGGCTAATTATAGCTAGTGCTGGAGCCACGATGAGATTCCAGGGGGTGCATGCTAAAAATGTCGCATTAACCTAACTAACCTAAATTTAATGCACATTCAACAATCTCAATTCCGACACCTCATATGTGTTGCTATGGTGTTCGATACGTGTCTGACACCTCCGGACACGTGTCTGACACATACCGACACGTGTCCGACGCCTCCGGACACGTGTCCGACGCCCACCAAACACGTGTCCGACGCCCACCGACACGCACCTCCAGGCACATCGGCATACGTTAATTTGGTCCGTGTCTGCGCTAACTAACAGGTATCTCAATCCAATTGGGTCCCATCCTCCGTCAACAATCTCAATTCTCAATTCTCAAATGCTCAATGCAATAAAAATTAACAAAAATCACACATTCAATCCAATTAGGTCCCATCCTCCGTCAATAATCTCAATATCTCAAATGCTCAATGCACAATTAATAATCTAAAATCATCAATTAACAACCTAAAATCATCAATTAATAATCGCAATTACTTCAAATGCACAGCTAATAACCTAAAATCATCAATTAACAACCTAAAATCATCGATCAATAATCACAATTCTCAAATACACAATTAACAACCTAAATTTATCAAACAAATTATCAATGTTCAAATGGAAAAAAATTGTTCAAAATACACATATCTGATGCGCTTGAATTATTTCAATTTAGGGTTCGATTGTATCAGGACATTCAATTTAGGGTTCAATTAGGGGATAAATTAGTTTAATTTAGGATTCGATTCGATTAGGGCATTCAATTTAGGATTTAATTATGGTTCAATTACTTCAATTTAGGGTTCTATTAGTTCAATTTAGGGTTCGGTTGAATTAGGGCATTAAATTTAAGGTTCAATTAGGGGGTTCAATTAGTTCAATTTAGGGTTCGATTGGATTAGGGCATTCAATTTAGGGTTCAATTTAGGGTTCGATTCGATTATGGCATTCAATTTAAAGTTTAATTAGTGTTCAATTACTTCAATTTATGGTTCAATTATGGTTCAATTACTTCAATTTAGTGGTCGGTTGAATTGGGATATTTAATTAGGGGGTTCAATAAGTTCAATTTAGGGTTCGGTTGGATTAGGGCATTCAATTAGGGGTTCTATAGTTTACTTTAGGGTTCGATTCGATTAAGACATTCAATTTAGGGTTTAAAGAGAAATACTATGAACTTTCAGAACCGTCTTTGTTGATGTTCGGGTTGTACGATAAGTGCTATATCATGTAGGATTGTAGTGAAATTAGAAATGAACTTCATATCTAGAGTTGTACATAATTTAGTTTTCACTGTAATTTGTATTGATTTTACCAATTACGACCTGGCACTCAGTGCCCGTAAGAGATTGTCAAATGTGCCTGGGCCGGTGACCCTCGAGCCCATTAGGCCCGTAGCAGGTTCGGGCGGGACCAATTGAAATGAATATACTTTCTAGCTTGAATCCGCAAGCAATTAAATTTTTTTTTTATATCAATATACTTTCTAGCTTTCTCACTTATCATAAAAGCTTTTTTGATCGAGAGACCTGTTGAACCAAGTACAACAAAACCACACAATTTATTTCTAATGTAATGGTCACAATAATGTTACTATTAATTTGCATACTCCAATACTACTTACAAGTCACAAGCTAACATAATTTCACACTATAACTAATATATACGAAGTCAGTTGGTTTGATTATATGAGATAGGCTCATTTCCATCATTCTACCCAAATTTTCCCAATACATAAACCACAAATGGTGAAAACACATCAATTCTTTTCAGGGATATTTAACATGATTAACTTCCCAATACATAAACACATCAATTCTTTGACAATGAAACCAAAATAAGACCACCGCAAGAGAGAATGAAATTACGTTAAAGTTAGATGTACCATACCTCTAGTTTTTTAAGATGGGCGGCGCGGCAGTGGTGGCGGCGCGGCAGTGGTGGCAGCGCGGCAGTGGTGGCGGCGGTCCTTCGATTTTGAAGATGGGCGGCAGTGGCGGCGTCGGTGGGGGTGGCAGGCTATATTCCGTCGGGGGCTAGGTTGCCGGGGATGGCGACGGAGGAAATATCGCCGGTGAGAGAGAGAAAGAGAGAGCAACGGGAGAAAGAAAAGTAGAAGGGATCTGATCTTTTTAAGGCCTTTACCGACGGAACACACCCGTCAGTAAAAGTCCGTCGGCAAAAACCTACTTTCACCGACGGGTATTTTTACCGACGAAATTATTCCGTCGTTAAATATGTTTACCGACGGATTTTCATCGACGGTTTTTTCCGTCGCTGAAAAGATTTTTAGCAACGGAATTTCGTTCGTCACTAAAAGTCCGTCGCTAATTCCCTCTTTTCTTGTAGTGGTGAAGTCAGAGTTAAACTTGGCCGATCCTCTGACAAAACCACTAAACATGAAGCTAATGAGAAGTACAACAAGGGGAATAAGACTTATGCTTAGAACAGATGTCAACAATGGTGGGAACCTAACCTATATGAATGGTCATCCCAGGAATTAGGTTCATATGGGTAATAACAAGCCGCTAGCTGATTAATTACTCTTACTAGTTTTATTTTTCATTCTTGTCAAACAATTTTAGTGTCAAATATGTCTTGATTATTTAGATCACGTAGGAAATGTCTACCACCACCACAAGCATCAGATTTTTGAGATCTGCCACTAATGGGTATAGATACCCAAGCCAATTGGTTGTTTAACCAAAACATTCCAGATCTTGAATATACACTTTCACAAGATACCTAGCATTTTAGTCAAGGACACAGCTCGATTAGCGACACTATTACTCTAGGATAGAATTTTATCCCGATGAGCGGTCATCATGATGAAGGACCGAGCAATCATGACTTTAGCCCGCCAGAAGTCCAAAAGGGGAAGAAAAAAAAAAAGAAAGCTTCGTCTTGTAAATTATTTTTGTCTGGTAGTGGTAATGGACATCTTAATAGGCATTACCCTCTGTGTGCATCTAGTCAAGGCCATGTCGATTCTACCCAAACGCAGTTATCTTTTGATGCTAAATTATTTATTTATAATCAGCGAAACTAAGAGACGGTCTTGCTGAATTTATTATTCATGATGAACGAGCTTTTAGTTTTTCTCATAATGCTAAGACTCTAGATATATGAATACTTACGTGCAACCTTTGTGCAAAAAGTTTATAGAAACACAACTAGGTCTGATGCACTTAGACAATATAATATTGTTAAAGCACACTTGATTGATTATTTTGATAAATTTGATGTTAGAGTTAGTCTTACTTCTGCTTGTGTGACGACCCATTGGATTCATTCTGATTAGACCGTGAACAAGAAAATCCTCGGTTTTGAACTTTTTCCCTATTAGCATGATGCATTTAATGTTGCCAATATTATAATCCGTACATGTAACACATTTAAAATAAAGAACAAGATTATGAGTATCGGTTTTGATAGTATAGCTGTTGTTGAAGTCTTAAAGACAAGCCTTTGACCTGTGCTTGATGGTAAATTATTTCATGTTCCATGTGTCTGTTATATAATTAATTTAATTATTCAAGATGGTTTAGCTGCTGCAAGAGATATTCTTCACAAAATTAGGGGTATGGCAGCGTATATTAATAGTTCAGGTTCGAGAATACAACAATTTAAAAATTTTGTGTTCAACATGATTTACCTCGTAGGAGACCACTTACAGATGTCGTGCACAGGTGGAACTCCACATATCATATGCTTTTACATGTTTTGGTATACAAAGAAGTGTATACGCACTACCTACTAAGCTTGTTCCCACAAGGCTTTATCAAGTCATGAAGAATGGCAGAAGGTTGTACACCTATCCAAATTTTTGGAGGTATTTTACACGTCAACCAATTTATTATCTGGTACGTACTATCCTACATCCTTTATCACTGTCGAAATTCTGCTGACGTGCGCGTCGTCAAGCGGTGAAATATATTATGGGTCATATTTTAAGGGCTTTGAACATCTAATGACAAAAAAACAAACACTAGCGGAAAGTGCTTCTTGTTTTGCATTTCGTCTACTTTTTCCTCTTTTAATAAAATTGGTTTATTTGCAAATACTAATCATTATTCTTTTTAACCAATGGAAGATAAGATAAATTTTAATTTGTCAACTTTTTGAAAACAAAATAAAATTTTATAAAACTTTATCCCAAATTTCTCGGGATGTACTATCAGTGCAAGCCTCTACGGTTACTTCAGAGTCGGCATTTTCAGTGAGCGGGAGGGTGTTGGATGACAGGAGGAGTCACCTTAATCCCGAGTTACTCGAGTTATGTATATGTTGGAATGATTATCTTGATACAAAATACCGATAGCAAGATAAACCGGATGATGATAGGAGGGGCATCAGTTCAAGCGTCGAACATCTTTCGGATGTTTATGTAATTTTCTTTTCTCAAGTTTTTTGAATAAATTATTTCTCAGAATATAGTTTACATTTTTGCCGTGGATTATTTTTAAACAAATAAAGTATATTTAAAGTAAACAATGCACATGAGAATTGTTTTGATAAATTATATATATATATATATATATATATATATATAATTTATCTAAAATTTAAACTTTTTGCGACATAAAACATGAATAAAAAGAATTTTTTTTATAAATATTTTTATTTAGGCCCGAGCCTGGCCCAAGCCCAGCCCTAAAGTTAGGGCCTAGGGCTTGGGCTTGGACCGAGCCCTGATAAATGGGCCCGGCCCATTGACATATTTAAACGGGGGGTCAAATTGGCTATGTATCCAGTCGGACTAACCAGAATCAAAACCGACGTAGTTCGTCTCTGGTCCAACCAGAGGCGACCTAAATTTCGGTTTTAGACTCGAAAAAAAAATGAAAAAACTTTTTTCGAGTTTTTATGTAATAGAAATGTGATCACATGAATCGGAGACGTTCTAGATCATTATAATCTTAGCTAATCTAAAAAACTGTAAATATACCTCGAGAAGGCGCTTGTTTAGAAGATTTCGGAACTCCTTACGATGAATCCATGATGCAAGTGACTCAAGAAAATTTAGCAAAGAGTATGAAGTGCTAAATTCTCCTTAGTGATGATCTACCACTTCTGAGGAAGAAATGATATAAAAGCTCTAGGCAGAAAAAGCTTGTTCTTAAAAATGTAGGCCAAGAGCTCTATTTATAATGGTCTAGGATGCCAAAAATAAAAATATCACCATATCAATATGTAATTTGACGATAAGACAAAATATTTGATAAAAGTCACAAATTGGCAAAAGTCAACTAACTAAAAACTCGGTCAGTTCATCCCATATCTTAAAAATATTTTTTCTCTAATTTCAAGACATTATCTTACCCTAGTTCGGTAATTATCTCTAATTTGTTAGTGTAATATCCCGAACTTCGGGAGCCGGTTAGAATAACCATCTGGGCTCCGAAAAATAAACGGGAGCTAATTTTGAGCAATGCTCGGGTATTAGTACAGTATGGGAGTTTAAAATAATTTTGGGGCAAAAATGTTAATTGTAAATTTTTGGGGCACTTCCGAAATTTTGGGAAAAAACTTTGGGGGCATAAATGTAAATTTTGGTTTTAGTAATGAAAAATAATTGAATGAACGCTAGTATGTATTTTTAGCGATGTTTAATCAAATTGAGAATGATTAGAATGGTTTTGAGGCTTAAATGCAATTATACAAATTTTGGGGTTATTTTGTAATTACATAAAGTTTAGGGTCCATTTGTGCAATTTTATAAAATTTATTTAGAAACCATGTTTTTAGGGTTTGCCACCGCCTACTAGCTTGCATGACTAAGCTAGATAAACTATTAAATATTGGATTTGGATAATGACTTGGGGATTGAATTTGGATAATGATCTCGGCTAAAGAAACATAGAAAGAAAAGGGAGGAAATAAAAAGAAGAAAAGAGAAAGCAGACCAAAAGAATAACCGAGAAACAGAGAAAAGAAATCGAAGAAGAACAAAAACAGAGAGAGGAACAGGGCAGGTCGGGGAAGCAAAAATCACAGAAAATGGAAGGATTCCCAAGGTTAACTTCTTCATTTTTGTTAAGTGTAATTCTTGTTTTAAAATTAGTGGAAGATTTCGTAACAGTGTGTGTGTGTGTTTTATTGTTTTTGCTGTGTGGGTTTGAGCTGCGTAAGAAGGGGGTGGGACTTCGGGTATCGATTGCAGGGGGAAATTGATGTTTATATATATGTGGGTTAATGGGTCGTATGGAATGAAGGTATGGACTGTGGGTCTGAGCGTGTGAGTTGGTGTGTGTTCGGTGTGTGTGTGTGTGTTCATGACAGTAAGTGTGTGTGTGTGTAGAACATGTGACAATATGTGTGCTTCGGGTGGGGATTCACAAGAGGGACTTGGAAGTTTAATTATATGTGTATGGTTGTAATATGGAAGACTGGTGAGTGTGGTGGAACTCGGCAGAGGGGACCATAACTGGGTGTGTGTCTTCTTCAGAGTGTGTGTGTGTGTCACGGGTGTGAGTGTGTATATGAATCATGGGTTTGATTATGTGTTATTGTGTTTTATAGGTGCATATATACATATTTTAGGGTTGTAATGTGTGTGTGTTTAGGAATTTCAGAGTTGGTAGGTGAGTTGGGTGAAGTGAGGGTCTCAGCCGTGAAGAAAATAGAGGAAGAAGACAAGTGCATGTGGGTGAAGGTGTAATAGTGTGTGTAATAATCTAAATAGTAAGCGTAATTGTCGCTAATGCTAGAAATTTCTTTAGGCAGTTTTTCAACGAATTTCCATAAATAGCTATGGCCAAAATTAGACAAAGTGCAAAACTGTAACCCATAATATTTTTATGTTATGTATGCTCTGAAATTTTTCGGCAATTTTTGGGATCTGCGAAGAGCGCTAAATCAGGGTACGGATTAAATAAATTTATCGAATTATTTAGCCTAGTAAATCAAGTCATTTTAATCTGAATATTTTATGAAAATCTTATTTTACTCATATGATTTATATTCTAAATTTTCGGGCCATTTTGAGGCCGATAGGTATATTTTCGCCAAACTGGCTTTTTTACGCTCGGTCCGGACACCGGTTCGAAATTTTCGGGTGAAAATATTTTAAAATGCTTTTTAGTCCTGAAATGACTTCAGCGTGTTTAAAATAGTGTTTTAATCTATTTTGGGATTTTTCTTGTGCCGGAAACCCCCATGAGGTATTTTGGTAATTTATCACTCTGAGGGGGGGTATTTTGGTAATTTTACCCATAAAATGTATTTTTCAGTAAACTTATATACAGTAAGGATATTTTAGTGATTTGGCTTACAGAAAGATTATTTTGATGATTTAAGTGTAACGGGGGGTATTCTGGTAGTTTACCACCCCCAAGGGGTATTCTGGTAGTTTGCCACCCCGAAGGGGTATTCTGGTAATTTGACCTAAGAAAGGTAATTTTGCGTAAATTAACATACAATAAGTTTATTTGGGTGATTTAAGTCCAAGAGGGACATTTTGGTAATTTTGCACCCCAGGGGCGTTTCGGTAATTTTACATACCCGGTGAGGAGGGTTTCATTTTGGAAGTATGCGTGAGTCCGTTTAAGTTATAATATTGTGTTGTAGTCTGTGTTATAATGATTCGATTATTCCGTCTAGGTTAAAGCTAAAGACTTCCTGATTAGGATAATTTAGCTGCGGATCTAAGTAAGGGATTCTATCTGAACCCTGGGTAAGGACTTTCGTCCGAACCCTTATTTTGATAACTCGTATTCGTAAGTACTCATTTGATCTACTCATGGCTAATGCCAAACTCTAGACTGTGTATTGCTATCAGTATGTTATTGGCCAGAAAATCCCAATATTGAGCCTGAAGCGATTATTTGGAAATCTTGTGATGCTCGCATGTCAATGCATGATGAGCAAATCTGATCATATTTTGTATCCGTTCTTCCGAATTGTTGTGCCTAAATTCGATAAAAATTCGCAATCGTTTTGCTGTTTATTTGTGATTTTGTTCTGAAATTTTGAATAATGACTTATACTGTATGTTATGGTTATTAAAATTCGATCTGATTCTAATAAATTGAGCTCATGTTAATGCTCATCGATATTGTTGATTTTTTTTTTGTTGACCTGCGGATCTGTTCTGTCCTGAGGTGGGCGTTATAAAGCTGGTCTAAATCCTGCATGGAATGCAGGCTAGTACCTAAATGGACTAGTAATTAATTTGGTACATCATGCATGTGTACACTTCTGTGCTTTGCCAGAATGGCATCGCGACCGCCCAGGATCAACGTTGATTTTTTATTTTATATGCTCTGTATACTACCGTGGCTGTTACGAAAATGTCTGAAAAGTATTATCCGAAATGATTTGTGCTTTTGTTGAAATCCTTTGGAAAATTTTCATTGTATTTTGGAAATGATGACTCTAGAAATGATCTATTATTGATAATTTTGGAATCCGTCGTGTTTGTTCTGGTTCATTTTGGTATCTATTTCTGATGAGTTTTTGACCATCTGAAGTATTCTGAAAAGTTTTGTCGTCTGTATTCTTTGGAATCGCTTTGTAATGTTTTTGTTAGTTCTTGTACGACCTTACTGAGCTCTCAAAAGCTCACCCTTCGTTTGACTCCCTTCTGTAGGTGACGATCAACTATCGCATGTTCGGGAATGGGTTAGAGTCTGTGTGAGATTCCGATGAGCCCACCGCTACTGGGTATTGTGACCCCTGCGCGGGTCCGTACCGTCGATTCATTCTATCAGGTTATTGAGAACCTAGGTTGTAATAGTTAAGTTTGAACCGTTGTTGAAATCTTGTATTTTAAGAAATTTGGATCGATGTTAGATCAGATGCTTTAAGTATGTGTTGGTGAACAGATTTGACAGGTTTGATATGATCCGTTAGGTTAATGACCCGGGAGTTCGGGGCGGCAGAGCTCCGGATTTCTGGGGCGTTACAGTTAGATAGGACGTACTAGATTTGAAAATTATCTTCATATTTCATATAAGTTAAAAAAAAATCATATAAGTTAAAAAATTAATCACATGTATCAAGGATAAATCACAAGATATTTTCAAGTCATCTAACCAATCACAATCTTTTGACCTTGAGGGTTAAACATTAACTAAGTAGACTAGTTATCCAATAGATCGTGCCTAATAAATTTAGGTTAAAGTGATTGGACTTAACCGACAGATAGACTATTGTACTGGACTAACTAAGTGGAATTAAGTAAACAAGGCATATTACTTATTATCAAGATTACACACAAAATAAAATAATAAACGTTATTTAATAAGAAAGCCCAACATAAATTAATAAAAAGATAAAATAATATTACAAAAATGGGGTGTATACACAGGGTTTTCCTAGCAAACTTTTCATTTTTCTAACACACAGTATAAAAGAGGCTAACTTCATTTTCACCCATTTTAACACAGTGTCCACATTTGTTCAAAAAATTACGGATCATGCCATTGTCTTATGATTTGGAACATATGCCAGGTGGCAGCTGAGAGCTTCATCTTCCTCACGTGGGTACATCAGCTGGTTCTGCATAATGCCAATATTCCATCTTCCTCTTCCGCTTCTAACTTTCGTGTTTGTCTTCTCGGTACACGTGCACATGGGAAATGGATATTTGGTTTTACCCACATTCTCATCTTCTTCTGCATCAACTCGTGTGGGTGTTCAGGTTTCTCGCGGAGGAAGATTGCAAAGTTCAGCTACCTTCTCGCAGCTGCTGAAGATTCGAAAGAGGAGGTAATTGCTTTATTAACTCTCTCATACATTCTTTCTTTCGCACAACAACTTCAATTAATTTCTCAGTTCATTAATAGCAATTTCCCTTATTATGTCGTCTTATAGCTTTTTCCTGGGAGATCATTAGTCAATTCTTCACCTACTTAATCACAACTCCAGGTAAATTTTCTCCAGCTACGTAGATTCTGCCTATGTTCTTCCATGCTATGTCATTGACTGCAACTTTTCAAGAACATGGCTTCAGGTTATAGTTCAGCTTCGAAATCTGTCTTGGCAGATACAATAATAAATGTGAATTTACTATTTCTAGGGAATCACCAGTACGCTCAACTACAAGAATCTTAGTTTTTAAATATGTACACTTGGGGTCAGGTTCTACTTCTCAGTTACCTCACGTTATTACTCGATTTCAAACCATTTATTTTCGTGTCAATTCAAATAAATCGAAATTTAGTTCTAAAATTTTACTTCAACCAACAAATTAGGCATTATTTGCTATGAAGTAGTTTGCATAGCCTGATCTTCACAACCAGGGAACTGCGAAACTATATTTCTAGAACGATATCTGTAGCAAGAACAAATGAGAAAATCAACTTCCTGAGTCCCAACAAAGATTTATCTCATCTTCCCCGAACTCAATTGTTCATCATGATATCAGTGTTGGTATAGGAACACTTACATTCAGAATCTGTCTTAACTGATTTGCTTCCATCATTTGCTCCATCATGCATTCCATCTTCACTGTCACTTGTGGACATATATTTGCTGTCCAAGTATTTATCTACAGCTGACTTTGGACAACAACTTGGGGATATATCTTTTTGTGCAGTATAGCCCTGAAAATATGTACGCATGCGAGAGTAAAGTATTAGGACATTATGACTACTTATGTATTACAGAAAAAGAACTGACAAGATTATGTTTACTAATGCATCAAAGGATAAACAACTGGGGTCAGGAAAAAGGAAATTGCAAGAAATTCATTTATATTTACGCTCCCCCTTCTCCATTCTTGATTCCGGAACTGAATCTCTAATACTGGGAGGGTTAAGGTCACTTCTGCTTACAAATGTATTCTGGAGGAGAAATGACAGTGATTTCGTTCGGATGGCCTTTTTTGCGTTATGTAGACCATAGAGTTACTTGATACGAAGTAAACCATAGAGTTAAGGCATGTTCACAGCACTAATTACATAACCGTCAAATCTCACTAGATAATAATTACCACTTAGCTTAAACCTCAGGAGTGGAGATCTGCAGAAACTTGAAATCTGCAAAAACTTCAGGACTTGAAATCTGCAAAAACTTAAGGAGTCTGCAATAATTACCACCTAGCTTAAATCACGTAATTGCAGCAAAAATAATCCATCAAATGAAAGGTTAAGTATGTCAATCAAGAAGTTGTGTTATCTTTGTTTTGCTTCTACAAGAGAATTACATGTGTTTTATTCTGTTCTAGGAAGTGCTTTATTCACTTTGCTCTTCACAAAATGGTGAAAAAGTCTTGTCAACTGAAACAGTTTTCTAAATATACTCTACTGTTTCCTTCAAAGTAGATGATTTTGTCATGCTGATTTTAACAACGATTTTGCTCCTTCTAGGTTCTATGGCAGCTGAATTCATGACACTTCGTCAGCTAAATGAGCACACAAAAGTCTGGAAAGCCAAACTTCGTGTTCTGCAGAAATGGCATGTTCGAGTGTCAAAGTCAGGCGTAACAAAGTTCCAGAACTACATACTAGCTGATGAGGAGGTATTTTTTTATCTTAACATACTATTATGTGTACGGACACTGTCGTCTAATTACTCTATTGACTACCTTTAACTGTGACAGGGAACAAAAATTCAGGCCACCGCTTTTGGTGATGATATTCCAATATTCAATGCGGTCCTAAACGCTGACAAAGATTATCTATTTAGCAATGGAAGTGTGCAAAAGGTTCGTTTACTGCAACGGTTTGTTGAAAACACCTACCAAATCATCTTCAATTCGAAGATGATCATAGAAACGATTGAGAATGCTACAAGCAGAACACTGCATCAATATAATATCGTGACTCTAGGAAAGATTAGTGACTACCTGGGTACTGATGCTACCTTAGGTAAATTCCAGAAAGCTTTTACTCTTTAGCTTCATATTTTTACAGCCACTTGTAGCAGACTTTATGTAGTTTTTATTTGTCATCTGACTACAGACATTATTGCAATTGCAATTGAAGTCTTATCAGCAAAAAGTATAACCCCTCATGCATCGGGATATCCAACACGCGTGCAAGATATTGTTATCATCGATCAGGCGTAATTTTCTCGTCATATTCTTCTTTCTAAAAAATCACTTTAACAATTATGATCATCGTTATCGTTGATGCCAGTATGAAGCCCATCAGATTAGCAGCTTGGAATGAATTTGTCTCCGACGAATGTGAGAAATTGGCTACTCATATCAATCATCTACCATTACTCATCGTCACAAATCTCGTAGTACGTTCATACAATGGTATGTAAAGAACTCTTCCCCAAAAACTTGTCAGCTATGAAAATCAGAGCTATCTTGCATAGACATGTACCTTTTGACCGCCAGGCTACACATCCACATACAACGAGTGATCTTTTTTCTATCTAGAACTTTTATTGCCGTGGTATTTAAGAGGTAGAAATAGGAGATTGTACTCCTTAGTGCATCATAAACTGTTTCAGTACATGAAACCAATATAACTTACATTTATGCGTGTTTCAGTTGTACTGTAACTTACACCTATACGTGCTTTAGTTGTACTGTTCATCACTGTTTGATCTGATGAAGAGAGTTGCTTCTATTTGAAAGTGTGTTTGCGTAGGCATTATTCATTTCTTTCTTTCTTTCTTATAGGTTTGTCACTTTCCACAACAGTGTCATCAACGATCGACATAAACATGGACATACCTCAGGCTGAATCCATGCAAATTTGGCAAGTCTCTCCTTATGACTACTCACATAAAAGATGTTTGACTACATGACATTGAATTCACCTATGCTACAGGAAAGACGAACACAGGGATGCCATTCATGCGATTCGAAGATCAAAGCTGTTTTTAGCAAATGCTCAGCACAACATTGCTGGTACGGAATTCGTAGCAACACCAATTCACCAACTCACTCAACAGGCCAGCTTCTCATGATAGGTTTAACAGTTTCTACTTCTAAGATTGTATCACGGTTGTATTATACAGGTATGCTGTTTCCTAAATCAAATTTCAAGTACAACTTTTAGTACGTTCTTTATACAATTAAGATTCTATGTGCTGTCAATAAATGAAACTGGATCATCAATGCTACATGCTGCAACTTGCCTTGCAACTTGCCCAGAATTAGTGGGCTCCTGTTCTGCAACTTGCCCAGAATCTTTTATGCTTCTTTGTTTGCCTACGTGCTGCACAATTTTTCTGCAGACTCTATTACAAAGGCACTACTGTACAAAAAATTCTGTAACTTACAATTATGAAAAACCTTGTAACTTAGAATTATGAAAAATGATATGTCTTGCATGCTGGCCAGGAGCTTATGTACGTGGAAACTATTTTCTTTGTTGAGCTTTTCAGCCATACAGTTTATTTGTAATTTCTTCCATTCCAACTCAGAGTATCAGTGCCAACTTCTATTGACAGGAACATGTCACATGGGTCAAAGGAAAGATTAGACCATCAAACCTCTCTCAACGTCTATACTATATTGCTTGCAACAAATGCAACTCAAGAACCAGTGAGGCAATTGGAACACCATTCGCATGCTATGCTTGTTCAGCTGAAGAATCTATTGCTCTTCCAAGGTCATCTAACAACCACTACCTCCTACCAATTCCATATCTTCTATTTATGACTCAATTGTGATCATATATTCATATGCAGATATGTATTCCAGGCTGAGGTTGAAGACAATAGTGGTAGTGTCCAATTGAGCATGTTTGGAAGCAATGCCGAAAAGATTATTGGGAAGCCAATTGAAGAAATATCAAAGATGGACATCAAGGTAAAGAAATTTACTGGACTCCAAACTTAAGATTATCATAGTTGTTAACGACATTCAAAATTTTGTGTAGGAGCGAGCAACACTTCTTTCAATCATTAATTCAAAAGCTTCCGAGAGAGATTATTTTGTCCAGCTGACCCCACTTCAACAATCTACATCGATAGCAAGTTCAACTAAATGGAATGTTCGAGATGTCGAGGATGATTGAATGAAAATTGCTGTTGTCAGGATTCTAAATGGTGTAAAATGTTGTTGGAATCCACTGTTATGTACTTATGTGGAAGACGTACAGTCTACATGTGTTGTATATAGTGTGAAAAATGTTACCAAGTTTTTAAATTCTAATGCAAGAATTATTAGTTCTGTCTAATGAAAGTTTGTATAACTATATTGTGATTAGTTGATATAGTTGTCATATCTACATCATTTATAACCAAGATTTGTTCATCCTAATTATGAACATAAAATGTCAATTACTCGTTGAATTTCCCAAATTCAGGTTGTTCTTTGATAAAAATTTACAAAAATGAAATGTGTTACAAATATAGCCTACAAATGTAATTTTCGTATCCCTTACCATAATAATCTTACAACTCAATTGCTTAGCCATGTACTTCGTCTCCTCCAGCTTAAACGTCCTACAACTCAATCGCTTATCACTTCTCAGTTATTGACATTATTTAAACTTACTATAAAAGTATAACTTGTACAACCAAGTTCGAAATAGCGATTATTTGATGGTAAATAATATTCATATTTTCACTTTAATTATATCTAACTACTTACATTTTGATTTTATTATTAAAAAGGTGAGGCTTATAATTCTAACCACACAAATAAAGAGTAAGTGATAAATATAAAATACTGATATCAATAGTTGATTTACTCAATTACATGGATTTGTGTGCTCTAACTTATCCACCATGTGACAACCATCATCCCTCTTATAGTCATGTTTCTAACATGAGTAGATTTGTTTTGACCTCTCTGTTTTGACCTTTCTGTTTCACTTCTCTGTTTTGACTTTTCTAAGTTGTCTTCCCTCACCTACATCCTAATCTGATTTCACCTCCTATGTAAAAGTCTCCAAAGCCTTATGCTAGAATGTAGAGGCTTAGTTTCAACTTCAGTGTTCTCACTTTTACATTTTCTGTTTTAATTTATGTTCTCACCTCTTTCCATTTTCTCAGCTTTAAAGAAATTTTGGTCATGCTTTTTTACACAGAGAAAACAGAATATGAAAACCTATGAACATACAAACTTCATTAACTAATTTACTCAGGTATGTAGTTTCCCCAGATAAAGTGATCAAACTATTAACAAACCAGGTACGTAGTTTCCCCATTTTAAAGTACTCTAATTTAGTAATTTTTATTTTGGTCATTTCACACCTATTTACTTGTATGATTTTCTACCTATGGATTCCCTGAACAAAGCTAACTGCATAATGTTGACTAACTTCTCTGAACTTTACTTCCTCAAATAAAAATGGATACATGATGTCAATCTAAAGTAAAGAAACAGGCAAAGTTAGTTTTTGCATATACTAAAGTTTATCCTGAGATTGCAGACAGGTCATAGAAAAACCATTTTTATACAGCTTACTTTTGTGAGGTACTTCTTTAACCATTTTTAAAACCTGTGTACCATTTGAGATTTGGTCTTGTAAAAGAGAACTTACCAATGGCTACAATCTATTGCAGTACCAAATAAAATAATAACCTGCTCAGATACTGCTTTCTTTATCAATCATGTACTAAAAAAGCAACCTTCTTACTAGGTATTCCTAATGACTGCCTCCTGCTTCTTCTTTTAGCTTTGCCCCCATTAACTTAAAACTTGATCACTTCATATTCACATATAAAACACCAATTAAAAAATAATTTGAAAACTAAAGTGTACAATATAAATAACTTATTACCTGAAGGTGAGAATTTTCTATAGATATACTAATGGACACCGGATGCACAGTTTAACTTAATTGAGTGCCTAATTGGGCTAAAAAATATGGAAGAAATGTCCAAGTGTTCTCCCTTACCATGATAGGCATCACAACAAGAATCAAAGCTTATTATGCATGTTCACTGCAAATTCATTTTAGTAACATATTATATTGAAATCACACCATGCATTTTGACTGCAAATGCAATTAAACAGCAGATTATAGACATTACTAGGTACGAATGTTCTCATCATAATAAGAATCAAAGCTTATTATGTATCTTCATTGCAATTTCATTTACGCAACAGATGATAGTCATCAATGACAATGAATCCTATCATCATATAAAAAAATTGTTAGACACATACATTTTCAATGCAAATGAATGGAAGCAATAGATCATAGGTGTCAGTAAGCATCCAACTATCGGCTGTAAAACCTTGTAAAGAAGTATATGTTAAAAGTTACTTAATGAAATTAGGATAACTACGAAGTGTCAAACTCTCCAAGAATAAAGTTAAAAACTACGATAGCTATAAAGGCAATCATGTGTTCTAACACGCAAATGATGACGGGGTGGTCATAGTTGCACATGATATGGATAGAATTCATAAATATATGCATTTTACTTAGGTTGAAAGACAATAATGAGACCAGACTACACACAACTATCAGCATGATATGGTTTTAGACAAACACAACAATATTAACTTTTAATCTTAAACATTGATAAGAAATCAATTTCTGTAATATGCTGTAAAAACTACACCTTTGTATCACCTATCTTTGATAACTTCTCTGCTTCGAATTAAAGATGTAACACTTAAACTATGGGACACAGATTCTTATTTAGTTAATCTCCTACACTAAAAATTACAAATCAGCTAAATGAACAGAGAGTTTTGCAACTTTGTTTCAACATGAAATCTAACAAAGATCACAATAACAGTAGACATTCCTGCAAAACTCAAAGATTACAACAATTGTACAGAAACATGTGCCTAAGAAGAAAAAACAGAAAGTAAAACTCATAAATCTTCTTTCTTAAACAAACAACCATCCCGTAGGTAATGTCTGAATTATTAGCAGAAACAAAATCTTATCAGTGCCGCTGTGGAAGATTCCAAAACATCGATCAATAACATAATCAAAACTCCTAATAGATTAGCTTTCCACAGGCCTGTGCAATGACTAGGCAAGTCTACTACATGCTTCATAATTCAAAGATGAACTTCAGAATTCCAGATGGGCTTGTGGCAACAGGAAATATTTCCAAAATGAAAAGCATGAAACTTACAATTGCGCATGAATCCCCTGAAAAGTTGTCGCAAAAGTGCTTAACAGCTATTGAGACGTCCTTTCATCTGCAAATAATTCTGGATGTGAAAATGCAGACAACAACTGTTGATCTCCGCATAGCAAAAATATTCAATCTGCAAAGTCCATTCTCTACATACATGTACAAAGGTTGCTGCTCGTTCTGCAAAAATTCATAATAGTTCATTACCTATTGTCTTGAAGATTTCGTTAATTGATCATATGTGCCTTCAGAAATATCTCTACAGAGAGGAAGGATCAGAGTTACGGCAATTCGAGAGCAAGAGGAAAAGAACCAGCTTCAGGCATGCATGGCCAAGTACCAAAACAACTCAAATCAAATGCTCCTTCAACGTCATCAAATTCATCAATCCTGGATCCAAACATTTTATCTCCTATGCAAATAAATATCGCTTCTTTTGGAAAAACTTCATCAACAAAAGAAGGTCAGCTAAAATTTGAAATTTCAATATCTTATAGCATCTTATTCTCTAAGTCTTACTTCTTAACACCATTTGCCGCAGACATGGCACATGAGCATACAAAACAAAGGAAATAGAGCTATTATGCTAACATGTCACCAGCAAAAAAGGCAGAAGGAGTACAAAAGGCTAAAGAAAGGCATCAAGAAAAACGAAAGCTATCATTTGATTTTGCCTCCAATACCAGCACAGATGAAGGCACTTCCTCATTTACTCCGTTTATTCCAACGACCAATTCTGCTAATCTATTAACGACACTCAGCTCACAACCTCGTATAACTCGTATGGTTTCTTCTCACGTCTTAATGTCATTTGTATATTTTTGAACTTTTAAAGAATAGTCTATTTATAAATACTCAACTCTATAATTTCAGGTCCTCGAAGACCACGTTTACCTCATCAAACCATTCGAATGCCTCCACAATTTTCATCAATGCTTCCATCACCAACATTATGCACTTTCTGCACTGCAAAGAAATTCTTCCATGAATCTAATGCATTTTGTTGCAGTAATGGTGAGGTAAAGCTACAGGTTCACAAACCACCCACAGCACTTCACCAACTATTTTCTGGTTCAAATAATGATAGCTGCCACTTCCACAAATATGTACGGGCCTACAATAATATGTTTGCCTTCACTTCACTTGGGGTCAAAGTTGATCGGAAAATAAACATGAAGAACAAGGGCATATACACGTTTAAAGTCCAAGGTCAGATGTATCACTACGTAAATGACCTCACACCAACAAATGATGCTCCTAAGTACCTCCAGTTGTACTTTTACGACACCGATCATGAGATCGAAAATCGTCTTCAAAATAGCAACCAATTGCGGTCTGAAATCATCACGTACCTCATGGACATCTTGAATGTCAATCCATATGCTACATTTTTTCGAATGCTCAAGGACATAAATGTCAATGAACAAAACCATATAGTTATTTATTGTGATCCATCAGCTGATCAACGAACATTCAACGCTCCTACAACATCCCAGGTTGCCGCTATATGGATTGAAGATGAAGGTACAAGTACAACTAGCACACGTAACATCATTGTTCATAGCAACTCAGGATGTAGTCATAGAATAATGCATTACTATGGTTGTTATGACCCTTTTCAGTATCCTCTCTTATTTCCTTTTGGCCAAAGTGGTTGGCATCAAGGCATTAAAAGGTTTACATGCAATACTTCTTATAGCAGACCATCATCCCACAAAGAGTCGGACAAATTCAGCACTGCTCAAAACCCAGAAAACTTAATTGAAAGAGAAGAACAAGGTAGCAAATACATTAAAGTTCATCCACGTATACATGTTCTTTTAAAGCCATTAGAAGTTCTCTCTCTCTCTCTCTCTCTCTCTCTCTCTCTCTTTCTCTCTCTCTTACACACACACTGACATATCTTCTAACATGCAGGTATTTCAAAGCGTAAAAGAGGAGATGGTGTTATCTCATGTTGTGAATATTACAGTTACATATTCCAAATGCGTCCACAGGAAACTTCTTGCCTCCTTCGAGCTGGTCGACTTCTACAACAATATATGGTTGACATGTACATTAAAATTGAGAGCACAAGGTTGGACTACTTTCGGACAAATCAAGAGGTTATAAGAGCTGATCTATACCAAGGACTTCTAGATGCTGCCACATCTGGAGAAACTCAGGCTTCAACTTGCGGCAAAAGAATTGTCCTACCTACATCTTTCATTGGTGGCCCTCGTGACATGAAAAAAAGATATCTAGATGCAATGGCGTTAGTGCAGCGTTACGGGAAACCTGATATTTTCTTGACTTTAACTTGCAACCCATCGTGGCCAGAAATACAACAAGAACTAGCAACTGGCGAGAAGGCATACAACCGCCCTGATTTATTGACAAGAATATTTCATGCAAAACTCATGGAAGTAAAGGCCAAAATTGTAACAAAAGGAGTTTTTGGGCCAGTAGGAGCTTTTGTTTATGTAGTCGAATTTCAGAAGAAGGGCTTACCACATGCACATTTTTTGGTCATTCTGAAAAGAGGGCACAAAATCAAAAGTCCTGAAGATTTTGACAAATATGTATCAGCTGAAATTCCAAACAGAGAAGACAATATACACCTATATGAAGCAGTCGTTAGTCATATGATGCATGGTCCGTGTGGTGCGCGCAAGCCAAACAATGTCTGCATGAATACCAAAGGTCAGTGCAAAAATAGGTATCCTCGTGAATTTTGTGAATATAGCATGACTTCAAATGATTCGTACCCCATATATCGGAGACACAACAATGGTCGTACTGCATATGTTCAAAAGGAAACACTAGATAACAGATGGGTTGTCCCCTACAATGCATACTTGCTTGCAAAATTCAATTGCCATATCAACGTTGAAATTTGCTCATCTATAAAAGCTGTCAAATACCTGTACAAGTATGTATACAAAGGTCATGACCGTGTTCACTTTCAAGTTAGTGCACTTCACAACAATCCTAGCATAGATGAAATCAGCCAATTCCAAGCTGCTCGCTGGATCTCTCCACCCGAGGCTGCATGGCGTATCTTTAAGTTCCATTTGAATGATATATCTCCCTCAGTTCTTTCTTTACAGCTACATTTGCCAGATATGCAGTCAGTTGGTTTTCGAGCAACAGAAAAAATCCAGAATGTGATCAGAAATGACAAGAACTCAAGAACCATGCTAACAGAATTCTTTAGAATAAACAAAGAAAGCAAAAGCGAAGAAAAATATCTTTACTCAGAGTTCCCCGAGCATTATGTATGGAACACGAAGTATCATCTTTGGTTTCCACGACAGCGAGGATTCATGGTGGGTCGAATAGTAGCAGCTAATCCTATAGAAGGTGAACGGTACTATTTGCGACTTCTTCTACTTCATGTCAGAGGGCCAACATCCTTTTATGCACTAAAGACAGTGAATGGAAAGCTCTTTCCTTCCTTTCGTGATGCAGCTGAGGCACATGGATTACTTGAATCAGATAATGCAACACAAAAATGCCTCAAAGAGGCAGCAACTTTCCAAATGCCTGTAGCTTTGCGTCGTCTATTTGCAACACTCTTGGTATTTTGTGAGTCAAACAACCCAAGGGCATTATGGGATACATTCTACGACTCCTTATCTGAAGATTTTAGACGAAATCAAAATCTGAAAGATGTTGACATTCTCCATCAAACGATCAGAAGCGTTGGACATTTTTTAGAATCAATGGGAAGAAATGTTTCAGAATATAATCTCCCTTCAATAGATGCAAAAGAACCCGAATTGACTACCAAATATAAAGATATCGAAGAACAGCTACACATTGACATTCCCTATGAAGATTTAATGTCTGTGTCTCAACTTAATACATGTCAACGCAATGCATACAACATCATTTGGCAGCATGTATAGGAAGAGGCAGCTGGTGCATTTTTTGTTGATGGCCCAGGTGGTACAGGGAAAACTTACCTTTATCGGACTTTGTTAGCGACTGCCCGTTCAAAAGGTTTTATTGCTCTAGCTACAGCAAGCTCCGGCATTGCAGCGTCAAATTTGCCTGGTGGTCGTACCTCTCATTCACGCTTTAGGCTACCTTTAGCAGACAATAATTCTTCTTTCTGCAACATCAGCAAACAAAGCTCACTAGCTAATCTCATAAGAGCAACACGTCTATTTATTTGGGATGAAGCATCGATGGCAAGAAAACAAACTGTTGAAGCATTTGAGGCCATGTTGCGTGATATTTGCTCAAATGATACCGCTTTTGGAGCAAAAGTAGTTGTATTCGGAGGAGATTTTCGACAAGTACTTCCAGTTACCCCTCGTGCATCACGACATGAAGCAATTTCCAATAGTCTCGCCATGTCTGATCTTTGGGATTCTATAGAAAAGTTGTATTTGACTGAAAACATGAGAGCCATTGATGATCCTGAATTCTCAAAATTCCTTCTCCGTATTGGCAATGGCACAGAACAATGTACAAATGAAGACAACATTGAAATTCCCAAAGGTATGGTCATCCCCTACACTGATGACTCTAAATCCATCTCAGATTTGACAGATTTCATATATCCAAGTATGGAACAGCATCTATCAGACACAACATACTTCACAAACAGAGCAATTCTAACTCCAAAAAATGAGTATGTTGATGAAATTAATTCAAAACTCAT